>QODF01000247.1:424796-462353 GCA_024372805.1 Oostethus manadensis
AGAGATAGGGTGAGAAGCACTGTCATCCGGGAGAGACTCGGAGTAGAACCGCTGCTCCTCCGCATTGAGAGGAGTCAGATGAGGTGGCTCGGGCATCTGGTTAGGATGCCTCCCGAACGCCTTCCTGGGGAGGTGTTCAGGGCACGTCCAACCGGTAGGAGGCCTCAGGGAAGACCCAGGACACGTTGGAGAGACTATGTGTCTCAGCTGGCCTGGGAACGCCTCGGCATCCGCCGGGAAGAGCTGGACGAAGTGGCCGGGGAGAGGGACCTCTGGGCTTCCCTGCATAGGTTGCTGCCCCCGCGACCCGACCTCGGATAAGCGGTAGAAAATGGATGGATGGAGTATTCAAAATTGTTGGAATTTGTGTTTAATTTTATTCTGGGTGATGTATTTGTACTGTTTATGCCAAAACCTTCATTAAATATCACAAATTCTTCCTTTATGCCGTCAAAAAATTTGTAAGTGTCAATCCTGCTTTTTTGTTCGTTATTATACGTATGGCTTGTCTTCCAAACACTAGTTGTTAATTTGAACTAAATATTTTCTTGAACAATTCATTTCCCATGGATTTGTATTTTCTAAATCAGGCATGAGATTAAATTAAGGTTTGTGTCAAACAGTACAAAATGTTGTACTTTTGTACATTCCCACATAGTACTACTGGACTAAATACGTCAGGGAACAAAAGGAGGCTCCACAATTTAGACTCTTCTGTTTTGCTTTTTGTTGAAAAAAGTTAAATGAAGTTAATAAATAAGTTATTGTAACTAATTGCTATTCATCATTAAAAAGGGCAGAACCAGTAGCGGCACAACGCGGTAGCACAGTCTGCTCTCCCATGCAGCCAACCACCACTAAATATGTGGACTTATTGCTCGTTTGCCTACACAAATGTTGGAAATCCTATTAAAGATTTTATTTGCTACTACTACCGCTGATGAAAATGTTAATTTCTTGAAAATATGCATTTTTGGAAACCCTGTGTAGTGTCTTCCTCTAAACAATTCCTATAATATCTCAGCTTGCAACGCAAGGCAATCCACGACTTCTGGCCACAACTGCGTAATAGAGTGTTAAATACTTGTCAGTGCTAATAATCATAGCTTACAAAAATGTATGGATGGCATAAAACTTGAGTGAATATCAAATCAAGTTTTACATATATAAACAAAATATACTGTAAGTATTGTATCAAAAAGCAATGTACATACATATATACACACATTGTTCCACATCAGCCAACATCCAGACAGCAAACATGAAAAACGGACAACACAGATATCAATGACATTGAACTGTTTGACAGAAATAACACTGTGCCATTATAAACTAGCATTGTCGTTGTAACGGAAAGAAAGCATTTTGAAACTCCGTTTGTATGGATTTCATTTGTTTCTGGTTGCAATCTCAAGTGCTCTTCTTCTACAAGTTACCAGTTACTCTTAGGCACTTTCCAAAAGGGCAAGGCTTGGATTTAACGCACCTCCAGTGGCAGTGCACTCACATCAAATGGGGAAAATTGAAATCCCTTTTCCAAAGGGAAACAGTTGAAACAAATAATTTACCTTGGTTAAAGTGGGAAAACATCACCAGGCCAACTTAAGTCTTGATGCAGTCAGTGATGTCCAGATGACTTTTTTTGGTGTCATCACAACCAATGAATTGAATCACTCGATAGTGATGGAAGCCAACTCCTTGGCCTGGGCCTTCTGCCGCCGATGGCACTCTTGTTCAAACGCCTCCGGTGAACTCCCTCCTTCGCTGTTGTCTGTCTTTGTCTCCTCTGCCAAGGCTACAGCATCTCCAGTGTCCATCTTGAAGGAAGTGGGGGTTTCCAGGGTATCCAGGGAATCAGGTGAAAGGAGGCCAGATGAGCTCTCGCAGTTCTGGGTAGACGAGGAGACCTGGGAGATGACAGGCGTCTGGACTGAGGAGGAAGACGAGGTGGCAATGATAGTCGAAGTTCCGTCATTATAGACAGGGTGATGTTGGGATTCCTCCAGTTCAAACTGGACTCCCAGCGCCTCGTCCTCCTCCTGCACCTGGCTCAGGTAGTCGGGCACGAGGAAATCACTATTAGAACAAAAAGCATATTGGGTTCACAGTTCACAGTTAAGTATATGTAGCACATGCACTTTGTACTGCTAAGACTATAAATTATTACTTAAAATAAACATATGGGATGTACTTCTTTGGGATTGAATTGTAAGAAGTTCTCACATTCTACACAAAGTTGAACAAAAACACACTCTGCTGCTTTCTGGAAAAAACACTGGCACAGTTCACTGAGACAAATTACAATACAGTATATTTTTATAGCGGATATAAACACACAAGCACAGCATAGCTGACAGTAATGTGATCTCTCCTCTACAGTTACAATGCACACGTTTGTGTGTGTGAGAGGCAGAGTTGGTTATTACTAAAATGATATCCGATGCAATGCCAAACTGGTATTTTAACAATGTCAAACACAACAATTTGTCAAATTTTTAAAAATTCAATTCAATTGTATAGCGCCAAATCACAACAGCAGTTATCAACTGAAACCCCATATGAGCAAGCACTTGGTGACGGAGGCAAGGAAAAACCTTGGACAGAACCCATCAAAATATTACTTTGCTGAATACCTTTGCTGAGTTTTGTGGCATGCAAGTTGAACAGAATAGTAATTAAATAATCGTCCATGCATTTTCTATGCCGCTTATCCTCATTAGGGTCGCGGGTATGCTGGACCTACCACAGCTGACTTTGGGCGGAAGGTGGGGTACACCCTGGACCGGTTGCCAGTCAATCGCAGGGCAGACAAACAAGCATTCACACTCACATTCATAGCTATGGACAATTAAGAGTTGCCAATTCACCTGAGATGAACGTTCTTGGAATAATCAATACTTTAATAACTTCAATAAATAAATAAAAAATGAAAAAAAAGCCATAACAAATTGTCATAATTATCAATAAAACAGAAGCAACACAGAACCAAAAAAAAACCCAAAACTAATTTGTCCCCATTCACTCCTTTATGTGCATAATTCTGTTCAATTTGAGCAGAAAGGGATAATTAATACACAATACTGTCAATGTTAGACTAGTGTTACATGTGCGCAGAAGTTATGTGTTAATAAATTAAGTGCAACAACCTGCATGTGTTGTAATGTGGTTGAGAATTACTCTCAATAAAGAAACCTGTGTGCTACTTTTAAGAACACTGTGTTGGAATTGAGCCTTGCTGTTCAACACAATTCTAAACAGTTTCAAAAGACTATCACACTCTGTGCACCTCTGTCAGGATGCTAAATTACTTACAAGCCACTACGTGCACACTATCATCTTTAAGCACTTGTTGCAGGTGACCAAGTCTGCATTATTTATCACCCAAAGGAGGCATCGAACGTTAGCTACGTAGTTTTTTGGCTTGGTTACTACTGTTTACGTTGGCACCGGTGCCAAGCGTGTTGAAGTGTTAAACTGCATGCGGAGTAAGCACAATTCACACATGCTGGCAGGTCTGCAGTGTACAGAAGCGTGGTGAAAGAAAAAACTACACCTGAGCGCTTTTGACATCAAACTACAATCCTAAACTCATTTTGGAACAATCCATAACCAAACAAAATGTGGAAAAAATTAAGTGCTGTGAATGGTTTTCGGAATGCAATAAACAAAAATTAAATTGCACTCAAATGAGTCATATATTTCAGTACTTCAATTTAAAAAGCAAAACTTCTTCAGTATATTGTACACATTCACTACAGACAGTGAAATATTTGTTAATATTTTGATGATTACATCTTATGGTACACCCCCCCCCCCCAAATTAAGTATACCATGAAACTTTGATAAGCAACTTAAATAATGGACCAAATACTCAATATATGATCTAATTGAGTTCTTAGGCCTAACTCCTGCTATTATTCCAGGGAAATTTGTCAACAAGCCCAGTTGTAGGGAATATAAACACACACAGCCAAATAATTCTGATACAGTTGTTGTGATTCCATTTAATACATCAAAAGCAGTTCTTCATATACAGTCGTGTTCAAAATTATCGCAGTCCAATGTAACTAACCGGATCAAATACTCTTATTAGTATAGTTTATTGCTGCATGGCAAACAAGTTACCGGTAGGTGCAGTAAATTATCAGAAAACAAACAAGACCCAGCTTTCATCATATGCACGCTCTTACGGATGTGCAATTGGGAGATAAGTTGAAAGGGGTGTGTTCAAAAAGTAGCAGTGTCTGCCCAATCCTGTGAATCACTAAACTAATATTTAGTTGTATGACCACAGTTTTTATAACCTCTTCACATCTGGGGGTCAACCAACTTGTGGCACCTTTCAGTTGTTTTCAGTGCACCATTCAATCAGTTATCAGTGATCAATTTTGTGACAAAAATAACAGGTGTGAATAAGGTGACCCCTATTTAAGGATGAAACCAGTACTTGGTTCAACATGCATTTCTCTTTGAAAGCCTGAGGAAAATGGGTCGTTCAAGACATTGTTCTGAAGAACAGCGTACTTTGAAATGTTGATCGGAGAGGGGAAAACTTATGAAAAAGGTGCAAGAAATGTTTGGCTGTTCAGCTAAAATAATATCCAACGCCTTATAATTGAGAGCAAAACCAGAGACACATGGCAGACAATGGAAGACAACTATCAAAATGGATCAAAGAATAGCAAAGGCTTAGCCAATTATCAGCTCAGAGTTAACCATGTGGCGTATGCATGCAAGTTTCATAGTTTCATTCTATAAATAGGGGTCACCTGATTCACACCTGGTTTTTTTTCACAAAATTGATCAGTGATCACTGATTGAATGCTACACTGAAAACAACTACAAGGTGCCACAAGTTGGTTGACTCCATGCCACACAGATGTGAAGCGGTTATAAAAACGGTGGTCATACACCTAAATATTCATTCATTCATTTTCTATACCGCTTATCCTCATTAGGGTCAAGGGGATGCTGGAGCCTATCCCAGCAGACTTTGGGCGAGAGGCGGGGTACACCCTGGACTGGTCGCCAGTCAATCGCAGGGCACATATAGACATACAAACATTCACCCTCACATTCATACTTATGGACAATTTAGAGCCGCCAATGAAGCTAACATGCATGTTTTTGGCGGAGTACCCGGAGAAAACCCACACACGCACGGGGAGAACATGCAAACTCCACACAGAGATGCCCAACGGAGATTTGAACCCAGGTCTTCCAGATCTCCTGACTGCGTGGCCAATGTGCTAACCACTCAGCCACCGTGCGGGCCCAACTAAATATTAGTTTAGTGATTCACAAGGATTGGGCACTGCTATTTTTTTGAACACACCCCTTTCAACTAATTACCCAATTGTACAGCCTTATGAGCGTGCATATCATGAATGCTGGGTCTATACTAAAAAGAGTACTTAATCTGGTTAGTCACATTGGACTGCTATCATTTTTTTTGAACACTACTGTATAAAGTGATAAAAACATTAACATGGCATATCATCTATAAGGTAAGCGTGTTTTCTTTCGGTGCGATCTGAGTGAATGATGGGGTCAGCGCCCCTTGACTCCTCACCTGCTCTGGAAGTAGTTTGCTAGTTCAGATGCCTCATGGTTCAGACTCCTCAGGTGTACAATTAAATTGCCAGAGTTGGTGAACATGGCGCCGCACGTTTTGCACTCATAAATCCGCGGCTTGCGGATTATGTGTCGGGAGACCCTCATGTGGTGCTTATATTCACCGAAGGACGTGAATGTGGCACTACAAATCTGGCACCGGAAACAGCGTTTACCTTCGTGCTTCAGCCGATGCATCTTTAGGGAGTAGGCTCGTGTGAACTTTTTTCCACAGCGGTCACACTGGAAAGGCTTAATGCCTGGTGGAATAAAAAAAATCAACACTTATCCTGTGTGTTCATGGGTATGTTTAGAAGACCTGTGTGGGTGACACTGGAGGTCAGGTTTATGAATAAAAAATAATCAACAGTGAATCCCTGCATATTCATGATTCAGCATTCACTGATTTGTGGATTTCTGTAATTTATTTGCATTTTTTTCTTTAAAAAAAAAAATTGGCAAGATTTTTTTCACAGAAAACGCATCTCATTTATATAAAGGACCATACGTTTTGCATTTGAAACGGGTCTGAAAAATACATCAGTGTTTTCAAAATACCGTAATTTCCAGACTCCAACCCGCCAATTTTTTCACATGCTGTGACCGTGTTAAACAATGATGCGGCTAATTTATGGCTAAAAGAACTACATTTGTCATGAGCTTGGAGTGCAATGTCATGAAGTCGAGTGTAGCATTACTACAGTTAATGGAAAAAAGTGTCCACCGCAGCTGGGAACACTTAAAAGGGAAATACTGTACCCTAATACTTCCCCACATGTATGTTCCTTCTTGTCACGATGACATTTCATTCACAGTATTTCACTTTCCGTGAGGTTTCGCGTTTAACAGTAAATTTAGTTTTTAACTGCAATTTCGTTAAAGCGGAAATCGTAGGCTCCTTCAATAAGAATGTGGTGCACCGGGATTTATTGAGTTGGTCGCCTAGACGGGTTGTCAAAATAAATGAAAGTGACTTAAATGGGTTCCACCGTATACAACAGGGGTCTCAAACTTGCGAGACAATGTTTTGTGGCCCCCATCGTTATATGAAACTTTAATGTTAATGCAGCCCCCTACTGGCCCGGATTAAAGTTGTCAACGGAATCGCGATAGGTAAATACTCAACATGACCGTCTCACTCAGGGTGTCATAAACAGACATTTGTAAAACAATCCCGCAATGGACACTGGGAGGCAGGAAGTGCTCCCAGCAAGGCTACAATACGTATGGCACAGTGTTGCATGTGGAGCTTATGAACCTGCCAATCACAGTGGGGTATAACACTCTCAGGGGCATTGACTGGTCTTGATGCAAGCGGAGTAACATTTTTCAATGAGTGACAGTTACAGCACCGTAGCCATGGAGATTTTTCTTCTGTGCCTGGCTAGGTAAGTGATGACATTTGTCCCAGCTTACTGTTCACGTCCAAAAAGTGTTTAAAGTTTCTGCCCAGCGTGACATTATACGACGTGTATCAGTTGCCTTTCGCTCCAAATAAATCATGTGATGGTGCGAGGCGAGATAAAAGAAGAGCGGGGAACTCGGTGTGGTTTGCCGTCTGAGTCCAGTCAGATTTGTGTGGGGGTGGGCTTTCAGGGGTGGGGTAGTCGAGCTTAGCGCGCTGCGTGTCGTGGCCCCCATCCGCTCACATGTAAAAAAAAAAGGCATGGCAGTAGATGGGGCGGCGTATCGTCGGGTTGTGGCGTGCAGGCTCCTTGTTCCTTTTATTTTATGTTTGTTTTTTTATTTGTCCATTGATTGTGAATTTTACTAATAGTTTTGCACAAAACGTGTTTACACCAGTGCCCAGTGTTCAAAAATAAGCGTTTGAAAAGATTGGATTAAAAAAAATGTAATTGTGAGCGCATGCATGAGGCTACGGCTTCGCCTCATGTGGCCCCATGGTAAATTGAGTTTGAGACCCCTGGTATAGAACATAGAGAAAGTTTACATTTCTGCCAATAAATCTGTTCAATAAAAGTGGCTTGTGGAGTATTTTTGTGAAATGCTTTCCACTAACGCTCACAAAGCATGCTGAGAACGTGCACCCTCCGAACAGAATGGCCCGCGCAGAGATACATATAAACATGTCTGTTATTAAAAGTTCTAATTCAGGATGATCCAGTCCGAGTGACCTCTGAGTGAACTTTTTAAAGATTTAAACACATCATGTGAGTAACAAGTTTTCCTGCAATGACAACGAAGGTGTGCACATGTTCACCTACCGGAGTGTATGAGCATGTGCTGCTTCAGGTTTTGAATGCGAGTGAATCGAACTCCACAGGTTGGACACTGAAAGGGCCTGTCAGGGCCGTTGGTGCCAGGCCGGGCTGATGGGCTGATATAGAGGTGGTACGGATACTGAATACCGTCTAACCTGAAAAAGCAAGGAAGAGAAAAACTAATTCACCTTTCAAAACTTTATTAATAGCCATAAACCCAAGCTACAAATGTTCGATGCTTATAAAACACACAGTTGCTACCTGACCAAATTACCCGTCTCTTTTTTTGTGATATGTAAGAACAAAATGATTCGCTGCGGCGACCCCTGATGGGATAAGCAGGGATAAGCCGAAAGGAAAAGAAGTTTGAGTGTTTAGACCTGCACTTTACTATACGGTGAACCCTCGTTCATCGCGGTAGATTGGTGCCAGAACTGGCCGCCACAGCTGAAATCAGTGAAGTAGGGACATCATATTTCTTCTTCTTTTCCTTTCGGCTTATCCCTTCAGGGGTCGCCACAGCGAATCAATGGCCTCCATCTAACTCTGTCTTCTGTATCCTGATGGTCGAACCGCGAAGTAGCGAGGGTTCACTGTACACTGAAAAGATTTTGAAGGCTCACCGAATGCTGTGGCTGGTGTGCGTATCCTGCAGTGGTGCATAACGATTTTTTGTGCTAACAAAAACCACTGTTATATAGTGACTTTCGATAATGTCCTCAATCACCGGTCCGTGGCCAGGTTTGGCACACCCATGTACCAGGAAACTTTACTTTTTATGTGAATGCTTATACACTTTAGAAATGTGAGCCATTAAATAAAAATAAAATACATTTATAACTAATCATCCCCCAGTTTTCACATGTTTGTGTTGTTGGTTGTGAACAGCGATGCATCCCACTTTGTCCGACTGTCCTTGAATGCACCATAGTGGTGTGCTTGTACTTTCTCTTTCTTTAAGTGCTTCCCAGATAGACTGCTACACTGTAATTTCCCACTTTGGTCCCAAAAGCTGATACTATCTGGGAAGGCATAAAGGCAATGTTTGATGACACTATCGGGTGCAAATGTGCATATTTGTTCAGTGCACAACCTCAATTTAATTAATGCTAGCACACCGCAACAAACTCCAGGCTCGCACTCATTTAATGTAATTGAATAGATGTTGTTCCTGTCTTAGTTTTACAGAATACATAAGACACATAAGATTGCTTTAATGTGTTATTGTGCCTGTTGTGACAGAATTGAAACCCCCCAAAAAAACAGTTGTTACAGTGATGAAGTCTGATGTCTGTCTCACCAATTACTGACAACCAATGGCTTATTGACTTTCTTTGCTACAAGTCCCAACAACCTGCGATACCTTTCATCATCGTCAGCATGTCCTGCAGCGTTAGAGGTACCCTGCATAGATGGCAAGCCCTCTGACACGCCTTCATCCAGTGAACCTGAAAAGAAAAATTACCAATATGTGACTTATGTTCTGTGGATTGCTGACAAAAACGTAACAGCATTTTTCTCACAGTAGGTGTCTTTAAACGGAACTGGAACAAAAGAATTACAGTGGAATCCAATTATGTTAATGCCCCTTGGACTGGCTGACTGTTTCCATTTTACAAATGACCTCTGTGGGTCTCAAATGTTACGTCAACTCAAGTGATTGTTCATACATGTCGTCATCGAAGTAAGCAGCCACTTTTGGCTGACCGGGACATTACAAGCTGGTCGTCGTAGACGGGCTGTCGACGAAAGCATGATCAACATAAGTGGGTTCCATTGTATTTTGTAGCCTAAAAAACCAACCTATGGAGGATGACTGTGGACTGATGAGGAGATCCTCCTGAACTTGTTCACTTCCTGGAACCGTCTGTTGATCATTCATTGAGTTCTGAGAGGCAGTGACAGGGTGGGAGGACGCCTCTTGGACCTCCTCATCACTGAGGCGCTCTACTTTCACCCTTACGTCATCTTCCTCAGCTGGCACAGTTGGCGACACCGCCTTAGAGCTTTCACATGTTAGATAGTCAGTGAGTCGACGACCAACCACCACTTCAGAAGTAACTGCGGCTGCCTGCTCTTGGCAACGAGGACTTTCTGGGAGCTTCGATTTGTCCGAGTGGAATCTCCTGTCAATGCCAAACGGGAACGTCCATGGGAAGACCAGGGAAGATTCCACAGGCTGGGCTGTGCTGTCTGAGAACGAGGGGGATGGATTGGGAACCTGGGGGGAGGTAGTGATCATCTGTGTTGTGCATTTGAGTGGACTCTCGGGCGATGCCATGGTTACAAAGCTTTTCCGTTTCCGGCGTGACTCGCGGCAAACAGGAACATTTCTTTCCATGACACTACAGTCAGACGACACAGGTGACACGCTGCCATCTAGGGGCGTTAGGGCACAGTTTGATGAGGCACTCTCTGGTGCTGAGTCACGGGGTTTGTCTGCTGCCATTGTGTCGTTACTATTGTTACTTGGGCTCCACAGAATACTGGACTTCATGAACTCTGAACATGTACTAGCCACAGCAAACATTTGCATATAACTCGCAGCTGCAAGGACATCAATAATATTCTCTGTGCTGATGGAGAGTGTAGACGTGTAAGCATATTCCAGTAGAGGAGCAAAGCCGCTAACTGTCACATGGTGAAGGTCCAACACAAACTTGTCCTCCTCCTCTGGCCGACCAAGCAGTTTAGAGCGGAAGAATTCACTACAGCAAGCCAAGACCACTTTATGGGCCAGAAAATGTTTGTCTTGCACCCTGATGGTAACGTCACACAAGTGCCCTTGGTTACGCAAAGCGTTGAGCTTCCCAAGCATCTCCTGGCTATGGGAGGTCGAGCTGTGGGTGAAGGTTTTGACTCCCATTATATAGTCAGGTTCTGACCATGGGGGTAAATTGTGCCCTACAAAGAGATGTAAGAGGAAAAAAAAACAGACTTTTATAAGAAATCAGATTCATCTTATCCATGTCTTATTAGGCCTGTCACGGCAACAAATTGCATAACTGCAGCATAAAAGGAGGCCCTTTGTTTTGTTTGATAAGAGGAGGAAGAGGTGGGAAGAGGAGGAGGACAACAAGGAGAAGCAAGAGAAAGAAGGAGAATCCAAATCTCCAAATGAGATTTGTGCTACTGTATTGGACCATGTGGGAGGGTGCTGGTCGTACATGCTTGGTAATGTTCAGACAAAAGCTTAGTTGTGCTTATTTAATGAATGGTATGTGTATGAAAATATGGCTGTGTTTCCCAAATGAAACCACAAGTTTAATTTGGTGAACATGAGATTTGATGCCAAAGAGTTGTTTATCAAAGGGATGATGTTTGGAGTTTTCTGTGTGCAGTTTCAAAAACAACGTGCAGTTTTGAAAAACATGTTTTAGCAATTGAAAAAACCTGTACAAGCATAACAATGAGTGCATCATATTAAAAGCAATAAGCTTTATTTTCCTGGAGTATTTAAATGGATAGTTCAGAAATGATGTTGAATGACATCCCCATCATTACCATAGCACATCAACAGCGATCCCCCCCTTTCAATTCATCCCATGAGTGCAGTTGTGGTCGGATTTTCAACATTAATACTGTACATGCATTACAAACATGATGCTGCCTCAAAAAAACCCCAATAATAATAAAAATAATAACCAGATCTCGCATATCGCTCAGCTTTACTTTTCTTTTCCATCTTATTAATGCATGCTAACGGCTGTCCATTGTTGTGTATGTGATGGCTGCCACTCGTGCATCATGCACCACACTTTTGAATGCACAGTTTGTTTAGAAGCCAAACTCTTTACTTATGTAGCCCCAGCACCTAACCTGATCTACGTTTTTTATCACCAAAATCCATCTGCTGCAACATCTGCATGTAACCAGCCACCGTTTTCACTTTGCCAGGGAGCACCAAACATGGGACATTGAAAAGTGGGAAAAAAAAAATAAAAATCTGACGGTCCAGATGGCTTCCAACGTTACTGGCATGACAAGGAGATCCCACCTAAGATGTTGTCTACCTGGCACAGTGGAGGGGGGTCCATCATGATCTGGGGTGTTTTTTCATTCAGTGGAACACTGAACTTCAGGTGGTGCAGGGTCGTCAGACGGCGGCTGGTTATGTGCAGATGTTGCAGCGGGCATCCCTCATGACTGAGGGCCCTCGTCTGTATGGTAACAGCTGGGTTTTTGAACATGACAACGCTGCACTTCACAACGCTTGCTTGACAAAAGGCTTCTTCAGGGAGAATAACATCACTCTTTTGGACCATGCTGCATGTTCCCCTGATTAAATCCCATAGAGAACATTTAGGGATGGATAACAAGGGAAGTTTATAAAAATGACCATCAGTTGCAGACAGTTGATGCCCTTGGTAAAGCCACCTTCACCGCTTGGAACAATGTTCCCACTAGCTTCCTGGAAACACTTGCATCAGCATGCCCAAACCAATTGTTGAAGTGATTAACAAGAACAGTGGAGCTATTCAATACAGAGTCCTACTGAGAACATTTTTTGTTCTGGGTTGGAGAGCTTTTTGTTATTTTTTGAGTGATGGTCTTCAGCTGGTAAACAGCTAATTTCTGTTGTATTGTTTTCAATAAATAATTTTTAAAGTGCTTTTTTTCCACACTCCCCCTTCTTGCTTTTGCATATTGTAGCTATTTAAAACCTCATAAGATCCAAACGTGCAAAAGGGAAATTCTAGCAATTTTTCACCTGGTTTTAAGATTTTGATCTGGAGTGTCATCTCGGGTGGCTGAGTAAAATGCAATGTTTTTGATTGTGTTTTATACATTTCATAGCTGTTTGTGACATGTACATTCTCCCAGGCAATTCCTACCGTCTGTCAAACATTCCTGACATTTGCCAAAACTTTGGCTTTTCAACCATATTGAAAGAACGCATTTCCTTTGGAATGTAGAGAGTGACAGTGTCTGTGAGCTTGCACCATTTTGTGTTGTTTTGTTAATATTTACTTTGCCACCCAAAAGCCTCAACAAGCTTTGACTGTTGGGACGCAGGCTTAGCTGCACCTTGAGCGGCAGTTAAATTTCTTCTAAGTTGGGAAACCGGACAGTTATGTCCACAAGTGTCCTGTTCGCTTGGAATCCCTTGGCTTTTGTGCCTTATTCGGGTTCGCTTGCTAACTTATGCACACACTAGTAGCCCCGCCTCCTTGTACTGGGATGCCCTTAATTCCGCTACAGAACCAATGCGCACAGACACGTGCACAGTGAACCACAGTCAGTGTAGTAATGTGAGACGAACATGGACACATGCACTTGTTAATTTATCGAGGCCCGCAAATTTATTGACAGGTCTATCTTCCACTGTTTTTGTTAGCTACTTTCCATACTTATAAATGTTGAATTACATTTTTGAGTAAACCATTTCTACTTTAACAGTCTTGAGAGAGTGTTTTCTGATTCTACCACTAAAGGTTAGCTGTTTTGGAAAAGTGTGTTTATTCATGTAGAATGCTGGAACGCGAATATGCAGCCAGTGGTTTTTTTGGTGCGAGAGGCAAAAAGAGGTGATGATGCAACAGCCCACTAATGGATGTCACTTTGAGCAATTTTAAGGAATAAAATTTGCCACACGGTGGCAGAAGTGCATTTGATAAGAGCTTGGCAGAGGTCATGTCAATGTAAAAACACACGCAACAGCAAAGCGGAGATTAGCTAGCAGAAGGTTACACATTGTTTTTAGAATTTTAACGCATGCACACACATTCCCACACAGTTCAGCTCCAAATGGGAAAAGTGGAAATAGTTCATTGTGTCATATTGGTAAATATATTGATATTTTGATGTAAAACAACTCTTTCTGGTATTGTTTATGTTGTGGTATATTGTTGATATTTTGGCTTTACATGGCTAAATATGTCAAAAGTGAAACTGATATTTTACTGAAACTTACCAATGTTCTATTACTAAAGAACAGAATAAGGTAGTAACTAACTTTTTTTACTGATGAAAGTCTAATCTTTCTTGTGGTATGTTCAATGTTTAAATTGAACACAATACTGTGTGCTTTGAAAGATCAGTCAAAATCATCTAAAATGGCCAGTACTGGAGATGTCTTTTGAAAAGTGGCTGGGAGTGAATGAGTTATTATGACATTCTGATGTCAGTTCCTGTGAAGATGGACTGAAAAAGAGGTCAGCACCAATTTCAAAGTTTTGGACTATTTCACACTTTTCCCAAACTAGGGGTTTCTGTAGGCCTGTCATGATAATCAATAAATTGATAAAATGAGAAATGTCTTCATTTTGCTGGCCTTGAAATTGACATGTGCGTGCGTGTTTGTTTTCCTCTCTCTTTGCACAACACAGGCTGACTCTGCACATTGGTGAGAAGTTAGTTTCATGTTGGACGTTGTCTTCGTCGCTGTGAATTTCATGTTGGCAGTTGGATATTTGGCTTTGTAGCAACTGCGGTAGACCTCCTTACTGTGCCTGGACTGCTCTCTTATGATGCGGGGAGCTCGCATGGACCGCTCATTCACCGCTAAATGTACACTAACTAACTAACAATCCCTCGCCTGCACTAAACATGTTGAGGCGGGAACCGGAAACATCGCCCAAGTATGCAAAAAAAACCTTTGATACTCTTTGATACCGAATATAAGCTAGCAGGATTAGTTTGGTTTAGCAGTGCATGCTAATGCGACTGTGTGTGTGCCAGTATGAGTTGTGTTTTAATGATTGTTAATGTAACCCAGTGTTTAAAGTTGGCCACTTCGAGGAAGTTGTCTGTGAAATAGAAACAAGAGACCCTCAATAGATATCTCACTCAGCCATAGTCAAAAAGCATTTTCAACACACATTACAGTTCACTTTTCTGGCCTTCAAAATAAAAGCAATTTTATTTAACAGCCCTTGACATTCTAATTACAATGTTAAATACTTTTGAGAAATTCTAATTTATTGCTTTTGATATGATACATGTTATGTTCATTTAAAAAATTGACTCACAAAATGTCAATTATATCGATTATCAACAATAATTTGTAGGACAGTTATTAAACAGCAAAATTTGTTATTGTGCCTAGATGTCCCATACAACTTATCTTCAAAGACAATCTCGATATTTCAGCCTTGAATAATGTCCAATATTAGGCCTATCAGGATAATTAATAGTTTAAAGGCACAATAAATAAAAACAAAGTAATTTGATAAATTCAATAAATTGACATGTTACTGTTAATATGGAATCTCGCAGAAAGTGAAATAATGTGAACAAAATGTCATTGTGAGGAGAAGGAAGGTTCATGTGGGGAAATATTTAGCAAGCGGACCACTCAATCAGGGCGAAATCTCATCACAAACACAAACCCACTCCCTCCCAAACTAAACATGTAAAAACGGCAGCAAAAAACTTGGAAACTCCTCTCTTACACAGTGTGAATGGAAGCTAGTTGGGTTAGCTTAGTTTAGCTGGGCATGCTACAGCAGCTGTGTGTGTGTGCGACTCAGGCTGGATGAATGTTTACATAATGTCGAGTTTACCGCTTTAATGCAAGCAAGTGTGTCACAATCTGTTATTGTGATAGGCTTAGCCAATACTGATCCAATATCTGCATACATCATACAAACTTTTACTTATTTTGTAGTGTGGAATGTTAAAAAATGCCTGATCAAGTGATATTACTCAGGGAACAGTAGGTATGAGGGATCAGGATCAGAAATTATAAATAATTGAGAATGTTACGTCTAAATTCCAATTCAATTCTTCAATTTGAATTGCAATTATCAAAAGGAAGCAGAAGTGCAATTCAAATTCAAATTGTAAGAAGAAGAATTGAAATTCAATGAAGTTCAAAGAAACTCAAGATGCATATTTATAAGGTGTATGGAACAATAAAGCTTTATGCTATATACTGTATTTAAAAATGAATTTTATAAAAATATTATTGTATGGATTGTATGTGCACAATACTTTACTATAGTAGATAGTGTAGGTAAATGTTTTTTTTTTCTTATCATAAATTAAAATTGAAAACCTACTCATTAAAATTGTAAAAACTTGGACATGAGAGGACAGAACAGAATACCTTGCTTTATCCGAGTCGTTAATATAGCCATTCAAACATTCAAACATTCTGGACGTTTTGTTTGGAGTACAATAGTGGAATAAATTGATGATAATTATAAATAATTGCAGGTCAGACCTGATTTATACTTGGACTTTTGTCATAACAGCAATATGCAAAATGATAATACAGGTAAAAGGACATCTGTCCTCATTCATTTTGACAAACTAATTCCCACAACAAATGGAAACCACGGCACTATCTGCAATTACTGCAGTGCTTCAGTCCGCAGTTCCATAAAGGCTACCTCACATTTCACAATACACCTGTATATTCTGACCAGGCGGTCCGTTTCAACAAAAGTAGGATTCAGAAATCCAGGATAAATGACTGAGGTGAGCACAGCCAATCCAAAACAACAGCGTCTAGGCTTAACTGGTTGCACAATGCCCAAGCCAGGATGAGCAGATACTGATTAATCAAGCCATGGAGAAACCAATCCTGAATCAGTGCACACGCACAGATTCTTCAAATAGACCCTGCTATCGATCACAGAATCACCGAATCAACAAGGCAATGAGAGCGTAGGGCTCTATGAAAATTGATGGATTGCATCAGTAAATGTATTTTGTTTTGCACTTAATTAAATGTTCTTTTATTCACTGACCCAAAAATCACACACACTATGCTGATAAAAATAAATGTAAAAAACTGAATTTGGAAAAAAACCCCAAATAAAACAGAAACATAAAAAGGATTTTCTAAGAGCGGCATAGATAGAAGTGGGAATCCTCAGAGAGGCTTACAAGGAGACAAGAGAGGAAATAAAAAGGAAAGGCAACAATCGCCACTGTTATAAAACAGAGAGAGACAGCGTGGCAAAGTATTGTAGAGATGATTTAAAATATTTTGTGTGTAACACAAATACACACTCACTGCTCTGCTGAAACATCATAATTAAAATCCAAATAATTAATCATGTTGTTTGTTGCTAGTTTACAAATTAAGAACAGCGGTGTACAGTAATATCAAACTCTTTATTAGCACATCACATGTCCATTACTCGCTTCTATCTTAAACAGCAGTAAACATCCGGTTTCCCCTCGATCGCTAGGACTTCTGGGTAATGTAGTACACATCCACATTAACCAACACAATTAACATCTCCAGAAACACAGTTGCACTGTTTTTAAATTGTAGGTGAAATTGACCGCAGATGTGACTGATATTGTGTATATGTAACTCCCGACAGTCTAACTATTTTATCTTGTACATGTTTATTTGCATAAATATGGGATGTGTGTATTGTCATCTAATAAATGATTGCAATATCAGGTTCTACTTTATACTAAATCTACAATGATTGAAATGAATGATGACAGTGGGTGTGTAGCTGAAAGTGATAACAAGATATTGTGGTCGGTGGAATAATTATCGGGTTCCTTCTATGGTGACAACTGATTGAAATAAGGGATGAGATTAACTACATCCTGGCCTTGTGTGGAGCAGGCAAACGCCACAGAATAAATCTCCATGGTAACTTATGGCAGAACATATTCCACATTTGACTATACCATTTTTGTGCAACCAGATCATGGATAAATTGTGCCAGTATAATCAAAACATATCAGCATAATACAATCCCTTATCCTAGTTTTGTGCAACAGGCCACAGAACAATGCTGCCTCAATGAAAAACATTTAAAAACTGCTGACCATTACATGCAAAAACTTTACCCCGTAAACTGCTTTAATAAATAATTACTGCATGTACCAAATCAAATGGTCAATTTTCCTTATTCAGACCAAGATCCACCATTTGTTGATGGCCTGTCTACAAGTATGAACAATGTGATTGTGACGATGCTCCAAATTACACACCTTACAGGCCTTATGGTAGCTGATGACATTGGAGGAGAACAAGAGGATGTGGATTCAACAAAGCAACAGGTGGGAGTGAACGTGGATGTCAACAACACTGATACATGCATTCCAGGGGCTGACAGAAATAACGACACCACACCTGTCATCACCATAAAGTTCACCACCACCACCAACAACAAAAAAAGTCAGCTTTGTTGTATTTAATTAATGCAATTGCTCCTCCCCGCACAATACACAGCCACAGCTAGCTAGCCATTGAGACAAAATCCCAGGGCTGTCAGGAGGGTGAGGTTTACACATTGCTATCATATAGCTTACACAATCTACCATCCATACCACAGATGACTCGGTCACACAATAACACATCTGTCCATCAACAATGTAAAATACAATGGTACAACTTATGTACCTTATCTTTAGAAGAAACATAAAGAATGTTTGTTTACTTTGACATTTTACTTTCTCCAAATTCCATTTTCATTTGTTAGAATTCTGTTTACATTTTACACTTATTTTTTGTAGCGTAGCATGTGTGGGATTTTTGGAGTCGTGAATAATAGGTCGGTTAATTAAGTGCAAAAAAACGTACAGTACATTAACTGGACAATGGACAATTTAGCCCAGTAACTAAGAAGTGGATGTAGCCTGCATGCTAACTTTTCTAATGGGATGTTTGCCTCTGCACACATGACTACAAAATCTCCAACAAACTGTTAAGTCTTTGCTTGTGATTAAGGAAGATGTAGTCACTCGTGCAATTCCAACTGTAAGATATTTTTATGACACGTTTACTTTGTTTACTGTTAGACATGTGGCAAAAGGATGTTCTGTGTGTGAGAAAGTGACTTTATGGCTAACGAGCTAGGTGCGTTTTGTTGTCTTTTTTCATTTATCAGAACCTGCACGTTGTCATCAAGCATTGTAAAACACTCTTTACATTAAAGCGGTAACACACGACACGCTGAAAATATACTCATCCAACACTAGCATGCTAGCTTCCATTCACGGAAGTGGAAGTGAAGTTAAGCGGAGGATTCGCCAACTTTCACTGGTGTTTATCGTCATTTCAACATTGGAGCGGCTGGTGTAGTGTAATAGGCTTCTGCAACAATTCTAACCACCTGCTAGGTATATAATTCCACACACAGATTGTCCTTCTCTTCACAATGACAGCATTTCATTCACATGTCAATTTTTGCGAGATTGTGCGTTTCACAGTAAATTACATTTTTATTGGCCAATTCTGCGATTCCGTCCTTGATTCCATTAAGGCGAAAATCAGAGCCCTAAAGTGGTTTGACACGATGCGCATGCGTTAATTACACAAAAAATCAAATACGCAATTAATTAAATAAGTTACTGTCGTTAACATGTTATTTTTGACTGCCCTAGATAATGTTGCACATTTCTTCTGTACTTTTTCCATCAAGGGCCCCATAGAAAAATCAAAGGTTGCAGGGGGCCGCTTTGATATTTTTGTGTATATTTTTTATTTTATCTTAGAAAAACCCTAAAATACCCTCCTTACATACATTTTATGGCAAAGCTTTGTGCTATTAATTATTAATATCAACATATCAGCATTTTCTTTACATTGTGCCTTTTTGCTGTATTTTAAAAATGTTTGCTGTTTTTTTAGTGTTTAAGTTTATTTTTAAAACATGCCGTGGGCCACTAATAAATGAGTCACGGGTCCCGAATGGCCGCGGTCCGCACTGGGGACACCCCTGCACTAACCAAAAAGCTCAGCTTTAGCCCTCCATACACAAACACTCAGTTTTTCATCTTGGCCTATTACGCAAATTAGACAATAGCATCATCTAGCGCTACCAGTCTTCCAAAAGGGAGAGTATCAAATGTAGCTACATTGCTATTGAGCATGCAATGACCAGTGACATAGTGCCATCTGCTAGGCAAATTTATAATGACAAGCTGGTCAGGCACATTGTTACAGTGTAAATGACAGCAGTAAACAAGAAGTGCTAAATTTTAAAATGATAACAAAATGTTGTGCAAAATCTTTCAAATTGAATTGTGGCGGGCCATCACAAAGAAATGAAAGTACAGTAATCCCTCATTTATTGCGGTTAATTGGTGTCAGACCCAACCGTGATATATGAATTTCCACAATGAACAATTTCTTATTTAAAAATAACATATTTTTGGAGTTTGAATAAAGAAAACTTGTTTAAGGCCGTCATTTTACCATTATTAGAGCCCTAATGAAACACCTAATAAAACACTAGAATACTACCGTATTTTTCGGACTACTGTACAGCACGCGCACTAGAATAGAAACCGCACCCACTAATTTAGGGGATTTTATTTTTTTAACATACATTAGCCGCATCGGACCATATGCCGTGGACATACAGTATACCGTACATTGTTAAATTAAGATAAGGAAAGTTTTTGTTGCACATTTAACCAAGTTAAAGTAAAAGCAGTAAATTTATGAGATTTAAAATTATAAATTTACGAGAAAAAAAGTCGTAGTTTGACCAAAGTCAAGAGTCTCACTTGGCCCCAGCGTTTATAGCCGTCTTGGGCAATGCCTGTTGAATGAAGAATCAAGACTTCTAGAAATACGTTGTAAATTAACGACAATAATGTTGTATATTTACGAGAAAATATTGCCATATTATGAGAGTAAAAACGGAACTTTACGGGAACAAAAGTCCTAACTTCATTGCCTGAGAAGGCTATGAGCCGGGAGCCGTACGTGGAGGCGCGGGGTATTGGGGAGTAGCGGCGAGACAATGCTAGCTTATAAAAAACTAAATTCAAAATGGTGAGAATTCAAATCTGCAGTGTACTGCTTTAAATACAAGATAATTATATGGCAAAGGCTTCTGCAATAACTAGCGGGATAACTTTCAAAGGCCATTGAGACAAGATAGAAGTGTACTGTGCACAGTTAAAGGGGAACATTAGGAAGATCTCTGAGGGGAAGATAATGGGGGGTGAAAGGAGCACAGGAGACAAAATGCCAGGTTATGTAACTCCAATCAAAGCAGATGCACAGTGAGGAAAGCCAGACCCATGTGGAGACATGTGGACTCTAGGAGCCATGAGATTTTCCATCAAACAAAAGCTTCAGTGAAGGGGCTTACGCAGGGGAGAGAGGAAAAGAGGTCCATGCAGACGCAAGAAGAAGTACTCCTGGGCTACAATGGTCTAATAAAAGCAAAGTGAATTATAGACTTGAAAAAAGAGAAAGGAATATCATGCAATTTGAGAACGTAAGACGTGTGGTTGATGCCAAAGCTATAAGAACATCAAACATGGAGTAGATGTAGAGGATGACACAAATTGTTATTAAAATATTTTCCGCTTTAGAGCTATCTGATGCATTTGTACACATGAATACACCAGTGACAGATGCTTCTTTGTCCTATCATTTCAGATCAGCAACCTCATCCGCAAAAAGAGCACAACATTGCAAGAAAAAGTTAATCTCCACTATACCTCTCAGGGACTTGCAATGGCGACCACCGGCTTACAACCTGCTCCTTTCACTGTTTAACTCATCACACACTAGCAAGTGGCCACGCAGCATTGTTAAATAACAACCCTTTGGCTCTAAGTGCACAAAATGCACAAGTGGTCTATGTGCTGCATGAAAGGGGGCGCCTTACATGTCCCAAACACGCCTAATTCATGACTATATCTTCCACCAGACAGTTTAGCCAACATCAGCTAAGTGTCAATTTCTAATCAAGGTGGAGAGTAAACAAAACACTTCCATCTTAGGCTATCAAAATAAAACGCGGCATACGGTTGGGTGTTTCCACATTACTACTGTCCAGATGTAAGTGTGGAAGTAAGGTTTGTTCCCTCCTGAGGCCCAATATAAAGACTAAACAGTGTTTCTAACAACACCTTTAATAAGTAATCATGTAATGTCCTCCTTGTGTTCAGCTGCTGGAAAGTATCCAACTTGACGAGCCCAGGCGGCTTGTTATGTACTGTATGTGCAAAACTCGTTCCCGTGTTTACATCCCTCGCATGCAACATACGGATTATTGCCGCTGCTTTTTTACTACTGCTAGGTTGGACGCTGTCATCCGCCAGCTCCCCGAGTGACACTATGACGTTGGTTCACGCGACTGAAAACAAACGCTTTCATTTTGAAGTCTGTGTTTATTGAACTTCCGGTTGTGACCGCGTCTAACCCGGACTCCCTGAACCCGTCGGCCGATGCTAGCGCATTAGCCTGAAAGCTGCCAGTACCACGGCAGCTAGCCGGCCCCTCGCCGGCCCCCCTCAGTAGCGGCAGTCGGACAACACGGGGAACCGTAAAGATCGCCCCTGACACACAAACTGGGAAGGAGATACGTACCTGCTCAGACCGAGGCCTCTACCAGCTGCTGGGCCTGTAAACAGTTGAGCTGAGCCAAAGCTAGCCGGCGAGACAGCTCCGCATGCTGGCTAGGCGTACATCCCGTTGGCAGGGCTCCAAACCCTCACCTTCCTACCACTTCGTCGTGAAGAAGCCCCCCTTTGCTCTCTCGTCTCGTGCGTGCCGCCTGCCAGCCTTTCGGCGCTCTTATTTGTCCCCCACAATGCCTTGCGCCGCGCAGCTGACGCTTTACTGTAAGCAGAGGCAGGAAGTGTCAAACGTCCCTGTCTGCCGCGGAGGTTTCTATTGTTTGAATTCGACGAATAATGCCGGTTGTTGTGGTCACGTGGAACCCGTTTCGGTATAGTGCAAGGCGGGTGAAATATTTTTGCTTTACGTCGGATTTGCGGCGGGTTTGTCTCACGTTTAAGAGCGGACGATTCCAGCATCGACTATGCTGTGTCGACACGTTGCAGTAGTAGTAGTAGTATCAGCAGTAGTATCACCATGGGATCCGCAGCGTGATGAGATCGATATTTTTCAGTCCTCTGGTTTTTGTTGCCAGTCATTGATTATTTTTAAAGTCAAGGAAAAAATCTTGGCTTTAAAAGGCAAAGGATTTGAATGGGAGCTAATAGTAGTTTTTGCTTTTGTTGACTTTTTTGCATTGTTGACTTAGTTTTTCGCACGGTGGCTGAGTGGTTAGCACATTGGCCACACAGTCAGGAGATCTGGAAGACCTGGGTTCAAATCTCCGTCGGGCATCTCTGTGTGGAGTTTGCATGTTCTCCCCGTGCGTGTGTGGGTTTTCTCCGGGTGCTCCGGTTTCCTCCCACATTCCAAAAACATGCATGTTAGCTTCATTGGCCGCTCTAAATTGTCCATAGGTATGAATGTGAGTGTGACTGGTTGTGTGTCTATATGTGCCCTGCGATTGGCTGGCGACCAGTCCAGGGTGTACCCCGCCTCTCGCCCAAAGTCTGCTGGGATAGGCTCCAGCATCCCCGTGACCCTAATGAGGACAAGCGGCATAGAAAATGGATGGATGGATGGACTTAGTTTTTCTTGAACATTTTACAGAATGAATGAATTTACAGAGGAATAATTGTGTTTTTATATTGTTACACGGTCTTATGCATGGGTGTATTTATCCTTCGGTTATTCACAAATAAATGTTTTTTTTGGGCTGAATTTTATTGTGATTATGATTATAATAAACAGGTTAAAGGCACAATCACAATATTATTAAAGATTTTTGAAAAATTGGCAACACTGACCCTGTAGTTACTTGGTATCGGATTGATACCTTTCAGAAGGTGCGTTCAAAGACAATGTGAATAATATGTAGTATTCTACGCTGGTCACTGTGTGTCCGTAATGTTACTGCTAGGTAGGACACACAAGCAACAGACCTGATTTTTGTTGCAGGTTTGAATTGTCTCACAACAGACACAAGATTCCCGAATCAAAACATAAACTACTATTCCAGATGTTACCCACGGCAAGTTAAAACTCAAAATTTGAACCCCTGACGTCACTTCCCATCTGCCCACCAGCCTGTTTTTCTAGCACCGGAACATATTTACAGCAACAGACTTAAGCGCAAGTCTTAATGTTTTAACAGGCATATTTTATTATTTATTTATTATTATGTTTACTATGTTGGGTAATGTGAGTGTAAAGGTTAGGGATGTTATTTCCTGTCTAGAGGTTACTAATAATGTTTCAAGCCATATTTAGAAATTTGTAAACAGGTTTTCTATAACAAACTATAAATATTCCATTTATAAAGAAGGAATCCGTGTGTGTACTGGGGCTGGGGTGTGTTAGCACCGGGGGTGGGGTGGACGGGGTTCTGTTGGCAGGAGGGTGGGGCAAACCCATGGGCCCGCGGCAGTTGTGTGTGGGGCGGCCTGGAGCTCCCGGGGTGTTAAATGTGGCCCCTGCTTTGGGAGGTGGGTGGCTTCTGAGCCCGGGGGCTCGGGGGCGGAAGGCCTGCTTGCCCGTAGCTGGCCGGCCCCCGGCAGGTGTTACGGCGGTTGGCGTCCATGCCCCCGTGTGGCCCTTGCTCGGCTGCCGAGTGGCGTCCGGTCGGGTTTCCCTTGCACCTCTTCGGAGTGGACTCGCGGTTGCCTCTTGGGGGGGCGTGTCAGGCCGTCCCCTCTGTGGGGCGCATGCTGGGGGGCCGGGGGCCGGCGTCTTCCTAGTAGACCCTCGCTTTTGAAGGGAGTGTGGTTTGGGATGCATGGCTGTGTTCACCACAAACATCTCATTCTCTGTTTCGCTCTGATGCGGTTATCCTGTCCCTGCAGACTAATGTAGATTTCATGTAGATTTGTTGCACGTGTCATCTGGATGGTCATTGTTCAAGAGCTTCTGTTTCTTTGTTTTTCTTGTATGTTTATTATTATTAGTACGTATGTATGTATGCATATACAGTATGTGTATACATATATATGCACACTGTATGTATGTACTGCATACATATATATGTGTGTATAATATATTTATATCTTTTTTCTTTTCCTGTATGTTTGCTCATTTTGCTCTGTGACTGTTCTGGTTGTTGCTGAAATAATGATTACCATGGTTGTTTATAATATGGTTGAAATATGTCTGTGAGGTTCTTCTGCATCCTTTCGTATATCCCCCCCCCCCAACCACCCACCCCTTTTCAGGTCGGGTCCGGCATCGCAATGTGGCGCAACAAAATTCATAATAAACGCAGTCAAATGTCGAGGGAGACTCATATGGATTATGAAATCTCACTTGGCAAAGCAATTTAACATTTAACGGCAGCTTGACTCCCATTCTGCTGTTATGATGGACAAGACCAAAAATAAATAAGAAGGAATCCTACTTTGTGGTAATGCGCTTATCACGGAGGTAATTAAACCAGTTAGTATTTTAGCACTTAACTTACTTCAATGTTTGTTCAGAACACGCAGAGGATTGGAGTTGTGTTTTTTATATGAACACCATTTTTTGGACGCCCACCTCTCAAGGTTGCTTTACAGAAAGAGTCCATGTTCACTTTGACATAAATGTGTTTATTTGACAATTTATACAGACAAAACAATCTTTTGGACAGTAGCATCTGCCATGTTCATTAAAAAGAAAACAATAAATTAAAAAGAAGCTATGCTCATAAACTAGTATGCTCCTTCATTGAAGGGATATAGGCTGAGGAGGCCTTCTCTTTTCGGTCATGATGTATTGTAAATTACCAGGACAAATGACCTGAACGTACAAGACTGAAAAGGTGTTTAGATATATGAAATCCATTTACGTAGTGAATATGTTCTACTGAAAATGTCTGCTACCTTCAACTGCAAGACAACACAAATGTTGGCTTTTTTTTTTAATATCAGGGCCTTTCAATTGAAAAGATGGACACTCAGTCTGTTTTGATAAAAGCTATAAAACACATTTAAAAGTCCAAGTGTTCAAAAGGCTTACAGTGAAACCATGCTTATTTTCTGGATTTAAAACAACAACAACAAATATCGTTAACAGAAGAATGTGTGTGTAGAGTTGAGAAGCAGTGAAAGCAGCATTCACGGGAAAGCTTCAAACCACGAGAGCAGCAAGAGATCAGATACTACATGGAAGCATCACTGACAGTATGTAGGACGGAGGTACTGTATATTACACTATGCTGTGCATTCGTAGCTTTGAACGTCTACTCTTTAATCCCCGGGCCATTTTGCTCAAAACAGACACGGCCAAAATAAATAGTTTTGGTCTGCATGTGCAAGGGCTATATGTATCCTCTTGGTATTAAAAGCAAAGGGAGACGTTGATGCACACTGTAGATGTACATATCCGTGCTACTGGATAAATGCTGCTTGATCAGTGAGTTCTAGAGCGGGTGGATAGATACCGTTGCAACGGCTAAAGCCAAGTTTGTCGCTTGTTTTTGTTTTCCTTAACTGATATTGAGCAATTGCTGTAGCAACACAGACACAACCCAACAGCTCCCAGTATGGAGATGGGTGGTTTGAAAATGCCTTTTTTAGCGCCATTTTCTTATTACAGCAGAATCTGCTTCTGAGGACGGTCCTCGTATTGGCTGACAGATGTTGGAATTACCAAAACCCAAACTAGCCATAAATGATAAAAGATTCAGTTTATTGACATGGTTGTCCTCCATTTGTGCATGTTTGTATTTAGATTCTTCTGTTTTGAAGGACATACTGTAGTGAGTTGTTTGATATAAAGTTGTCGACGTAAGAGGGACCGACCCGAACACCCACAATAAACGGGTTATTTATACTGGAGAAAGTACAAATACAGCACCTTCCATAAACGGCCTCTCATGACATTCCCGAGGTAGTTTTCCATTGTTTCCAATAGTGGTTGTCAACAGCCCAACTGTACCACAGGTTCTCATAGGCACTCGAGGTTGAAACATTCTCCGGAAACAGGCACAGGTTTTTTGTTCTGATCACACTTCCCTGGTTCAACAGTCTTCCCAGTGTAGTCTATGCAGACGATGCTGCGGCGCCGCTCTCCCTGACCACAAGTTTGTGAGCACGCCGACCAAGGTCCCATCTGCCAGATGGGGCAGGGCAGATCCCCACAAGCCCTGATGTCCAACGGCTTCAAGTCTTTATCACAAAGACTAGAGAAAAAGCCTGCGCTGTCTCTGCACTCTACATTCCTCCTGGACCACCCGGAACCGCAACTCTTCGAACACTCGGACCACTCTCCCAGCACCCAGTCAGGACCGCCGAAGGGATGAATCATATGCAAAGACGGAGAAGAGAACTTCCTCTCTTTAGGCTTATTGTACGTTACATCTCTGGGGACGAAAAAGGAATATTTCACTTTGGGAGCGCTGATATCCCCCGCGGTGGCCAGAAGTTGAATGACGATGGCCTCTTTCAGCTGCATGAAACTCTGAATCCTTTCCAGCATGGTTGAGGAGCCGCTGTACTTCAGCACAGCACCAAGCACCGGGATGTCCTGTTCCACCGTCGATACGGAGAAGTTTCCATTGAGGATGTAACTGCCAGCCTCTCGCATTACCGCCAGGTAGTTCCCGTCATGTTTGATTCCTCTGTGACTCCGCTGTTTGATGTCAATATTGGTCGCGCCAGCGGGAATAGTGACAATGTCGCTGTATCCGTAGCTGAAAGACAACAGTCGGAACGTTAGAAATTTGATATTGACTCAAATAGATGCACGGTCACTTACGTTGCCTTGTTGTAGGACCCAGTGATCTTTCTACAGGTAAGACCATTTCCTCCACATACGGCACACTTATCCACTCTCTTATTGGATCCAATCACCTGGTCACAGCCTGCCTTCACACACTGGCCTTGGACACACACAGACGTGGTATCAGGACCACAGGGTGTTCCATCAATGACCTACAGAGATATGTTTACTGTATTATTATAGGACTTTCTATTTCCAATAGAAATTCTCTATGGGAGGGGGCATCCAAACTTTGTCCAACCAAAGGCCGCATACACAAATATGAAAATCTGCCTGGGAATACCTTTTGTACATGAAGGACGCCAATTGTACCCGTCAACATATGCATTTGAATAGAAGACATTTTGTGGAAAAATATGATATGAGAAAATAATCTGATCTTCTGCCAGAATCACACCAAGTTCATAAATTTCCCTTATTTTTCCCCAAAAAATGTATCTTATTTTCTAGACAAACAAGGGATATTCTGGTCTGCCAGAATTTATACCAAGTCCAGACGTCTTAAGTTTGTGTCAAACGTGCTTTTCATTCATGTTTTCAGTTAATAATGTGAGAACTGGAGAAAAATTGCATTCTGAGAGTTGTGGATATCAACATTATGTCAATGTTCTGATAAAACAAGCATATTTGCTTTGTTTGGGTTAAAATTAGCCATGAAAATAATGCTGTCACAGAAACGAGTAGGGCTCGGCCATTTTCATTTTGTAAAAATAGCTCTCACGAAAAAAAACGCTGGTGACCCCTGAATAAAATGGTTCCAACAAAAGGTTCAGCCCAGTCTTTCTCATCTGTGTATGTGACATAAATACAGTACAGGTGGTCAAGTCAAGATTTAGTGTAGGTCGGAAATCATCTCCAAAGTCACTCACACAGAACACATGAAGACAATATTTAAAAAAATAAGCGGCATGAAAATGGATGGATAGATGACACAAAGCAGCAATAAAGATATCTTTCCCCAGGCTAGTCTGAAAGGATAACCACCTCCCAGATCTCCTTGCAAGTTTCTCGTGACCCCTCTAGCGTTGTAGCATTTAGATTTCATAATCTTTATGCTTGAATTATGGTTGCGACTTGATTATGGTTGAGCAGTTGGGACCAAAAGAGAAATTGGGAGGGAAACTAAAGGGGGCTGTCACTCCGACAAAAACATGCAGCGGGACACTTTAAGCTCATCAAGAAGCCGATTTAAACCAATAATATTATCGCACGTGCTTACTAAGAAGTCATGATGTTAGTGTGTGTTGCGCAGGTATATGCTAGCTGGAACTAGTTCTCAGGTGAGACTCGTTTTTATGAGTTTGCAACCACAACATGCTGCAACATGGTGGCCAAACCTGCCTGCCAAAGCCTGATCCCGTCAGATCTCAGAAGCTAAGCAGGGCAGGGCCTGGTCAGTACTCGGATGGGGGACCTCAGAGGAACACCAGGTGCCACAGTAAGGAGGAAATAAACTTTCCTTGTGCCCTCAGGCAAGGCACTTCACCCACATTGCCTAGTATGAAAGTGGTGGTCGGAGGGTTTGATGGCGCAGACTGGCAGCCTCGCTTCCGTCGGTCTGCCCCAGGGCAGCTGTGGCTACATGGTGGTTTACCATCACCAGGTGTGGCGTGAATGAATAAGGATGACCTCGATGTAAGCGCTTTGAGAGTCTTTGATAAAGCGCATAACAAGTGTCATTCATCATTATTGTTATTATTATTAACATGGACCATTGCAGACGAATGATGCAGTTCTAGTGTTGTAGATCTACAGCGTTGTAGTTCATTAAAAAGGAAAACACAAATTCATGACTTGAATGTTGATCTTAATTTTTGCTTCCAATGCATTTGGACCTGCCGTGATGCCGTATGCATGTACCTTGGGTTCAAACACCTTAAATTCACTACTGCCCCTGGCCCGGCAGAATAGTTTGCATCTGTCCCTGGGAGACACTCCGGCATACTTTGGTATCCAATGTTTCATGTTCCCATTGTAGTCCAGGTAGTTTGGGCTGTTGTACTTCTCACACTGCTCCTCTCTGAAACTCTTTCCTGAAAGGGGAATTCAAAATAAAGCATTTGAGAGTAATAGACAGGAAAGGTTCATATACAGTATATTGCTTCATTGTAGTACTTTTCATAGTCAACACTACTTAACAATTCAGGACGTCCAATCAAACATGAAAAATCATGCAAAAGTGTTCGTGTTTTGTGTTTTTTATTGGTTGCAAAAAGGATTGATTAACACAAGCAAACACCCAAGCACTCTTTGAGGGAACAAGTTGAGAAATGTGTCCTGACGCAGTAAATACAAGACAACATTCTGTAAATGTTGCCTGCAAAAATGCAAATGCTAAACGGAAAAATGTGTGCTATGTTTGTACTCACACAACCTTGTATACAGTGCTGGATTTGGGCACAACTCCCCCAACAAGCCACCCAGGGCCCCCCCGCATACCCACAACCTCAGGGCCAATCTGGTTCTTGGGACATGGAATGTTACTACTCTGGTGGGGAAGTAGCCCGAGCTCGTGCGAGCAGTTGAGACATTCCGACTAGATATGGTCTCACACAGTCTATAGTCTGTGTGCCAAGGTGGTATAGACTCACCTTGACACACTCAGTTTGGGCTCTGGAACCAAATTCCTCGAGAGTGGCTGGACCTTGTTCTACTCTGGTGTGGGCTTATTAATAGCTCCCCGGCTTGGTGCCTCTGTGTCGGAGTCTTCTCTGGTGAACAAGAGGGTCATTTCCCAAAGCCTTCAGGCTGGGGAAAGGGTCCTGACTGTTGTTTGTGGGTATGCGCTGATTGGGAGGAACGGCCTCCCTGATCTAAACCCATGCGGTGTGTTGTTGTTGGACTTCTGTGCGAACCACAGTTTGTCCATAACAAACACCATGTTCGATAAGGATATGTACTAGTGCTTTTGACACTGGGACAACCCGAGGTCACAGGTCAATGATAGACTTCGTAGTCGTATCATCAGACCCGCGTCCGCATGTTCTGGACAGAGAGGGGCTGAGCTGTCAACTGATCACCACCTGGTAATGAGTTGGATTAGATGGCGGGGAAGGATGCCGGACAAACCTGGAAACCTGGTAGACCCAAATGTGTAGTGAGGGTGTGCTGGGAACGTCTGGCGGAGTCCCCCATTTGTCGAGTCTTCACCTCTCACCTCCGGCAGAACTTCGCCTGCGTCCCGGGGGAGGAAGGGGAATCATCGAGTCTGAATGGGCCGTATTTTGTGCCTCCATTGCTGAGGCAGCCAGTCACAGCTGTGGCTGCAAGGTGCTCGGTGCCAGTCGTGGCGGCAAGACCCGAACCCAATGGTGGACACCAGATGTCAGGGCTGCCGGCAAGCTGAAGAAAGAGTCCTATCGAGCATGGTGGTACTCCCGGAGCAGCTGACAGGTACCGGCTGGCCAAGCGGCACGCGGCTGTGGCGGTGGTTGAGGCAAAAACCTCGGGTGTGGGAGGAGTTTGATGAGTTCATGGAGTACGACTTTCGGTTGGTAAACCGTCCGACGCGTCAGAAAGGGGAAGCAGCCCCCGGTTCACACAGTTTGTAGTGAGGAGGGGGCCTGCTGACCTCGTCTGAGGATATAGTCGGTCGGTGGAAGGAACACTTTGAGGCCCTTCTCAATCCCACTGTCATAGTCTGGGGACCGGACTGTGGTTAGTTACAAGAGTGATTACATTCATTAAATGACACGTCTTTGTTACAAACACAAATGTAGTCGCGGGTGGGCGAGTTTGCTGTGGGTTTCATTTTTTTACTTTGTATGCAGCACGGTCACTTTGATACATTTTGAGAAATTACGGGTGCTAAAACCAATCTACCCTAGGCTAATATATGCTAAGCAATCTGACCAAAACATCCACATTGCAACTTTTTGTTATAGGTGACAAAGCACATTAGTGTAATCTCTAATAATATATCTTAACAATGGATTTATTTTACTTTCAGAACATGCTGAGGGCAATAAAACACTACATAAAACTCAACAGTCTCACCTGTTAACCGTCTGGAGCATTCTGACATTCAGGGTCACACCTGATTGTTTTTGTTTTTTGCCAACCTGATCGTGTTCTTACCTCGGAAACTAGTAACCAATCAATAATAATCACAATTTCCAATTTCATAGTGCCAAATACTGTACATCATGAAATCAAAAATATGTATCTCACCAGTGTTGTCACAAGGCTCTATGTTGCAGGATTGGTACTGAACCCTCTGTCCCTCACAGTATTTGCCCCCATTCTGGGGCTCAGGGCTCGTGCACTCCCTATTGGAGAACTCAACCCCACCTCCACATGTCCTGGAACATTGCTGCCATGGTCCCCACGTGCTCCAGCCACCATCCACAACCACCTGTGGTCAAGAAAAAAGGAGGAAAAACACTCAGTAGCTAAAGAGCTTGGTTGCCACAGGAAGTATCAGCTGTGCAGACGAGACCACAGTCTGGGCTTCTGGGTCTGAGGCTGCCGTGGGTTGGCATGCCGTGACGCCAGGCTAATTCTGTGTTGAAGTTCGGCACGCGTATACTGTCTGCCTGTACCCACATTCTTGCTACATGTGTCACTCACTACTTGTGGAGCCTGCCATGCTTCAACTTCCTGTCTGCGCCTTTTCCAGACATTCATTGACTTTTGGCCAATCCATTTCCCAGCTGCCAGTGCGTCTGGGTGAATAAACAGATGTCTGATGATAACACATGTAGAAGCTATGCCAAGTTGTACTGAAAAACACTTTGTAGGGAATTCTCTCAGTTTTCAAACGCCCCGGTTTTTATATGATCCCGCTCTCTATACATCCAATTGAGTCCAAATGTGTCTGTCTTTAACAGACTGTTAACTGTTGAAATGAAACAATACTCCCAGGATCGCTTGTCTACTCGGCCATCTTGGATCACGCACCCAACATCAGTCAATAATCATTCATCATTAATATGTATTTAAATTTATTTCGTGCAAGTTATTAGGGATGTCTGACACTATCGGCCCACCAATATTATCGTCCCGATATTGTCATAAAAATGTAATATCGGTCAATATCAGTATTGTTTTTTCCCTATAATGAAAACTGATATGGCTCTTTAAGCGCCCAAATTACCACATTGCTGTATTTGCTGTAATATGATGTGACCTTACTTAATACCAGGAGCTTTGAGAAAACTCACAACAAGCTTGTCAACCCATTGAAACTCGCAGGAAGTCATTACTCAATACAACAGTTAGACTCACGGTGTCATCTTACAAAGAACGCTAAAATCATCACACAGTAACTTAACACTCAAATGGTAGCTAGGAAATACCCAAGACGAGAACTAAAACAAACATAGGAAATAAAATAACAAACAACAGCTATTTTAACTTCTAACCATGATGCATTACGCCCTGCAAAACAGTTCATTGGCCAATGGCTCCCATCGGGCCACCAAAATAAGCTCATGAGATCTGCATTTTTAGTTTCTGCATATTTTTTTAAATTCTTCTTTTTTTTTATTATTCTTCTGATTTAAATGAAAAATTACTCTTATCTGGCCGCACAGGGGCTGAGTGGGTAGCACATTGGCCTCACAGTCAGGAGGTTCAAGGTTCAAATCTCCGTTGGGCATCTCTGTGTGGAGTTTGCATGTTCTCCCCGTGCGTGTGTGGGTTTTCTCTGGGTACTCCGCTTTCCTCCCACATTCCAAAAACATGCATGTTAGCTTCATTGGCCGCTCGAAATTGTCCATTAGAGTGTGAATGTTTGTTTGTCTATATGTGCCCTGCGATTGGCTGGCGACCGATCCAGGGTGTACCCACGTCTCACCCAAAGTCAGCTGGGATAGGCTCCAGCATACGCGCGACCCTAATGAGGATAAGCGGCATAGAAAATGGATGAATGAATGAGGATTACTCTAATCTAACAGATCTTTTTTAAGCCTTGAAGACAATGACTATAAAGCTTCCATACATACACAAATTTTAATAATCTGAAAAATTTGCTTTTGGCATTACCTTTTGTGAACATGAACGTCTCTGAATAACTATTGTCTGTTTACCTTCATTGTTCCAAAAAAGTATAGTGTACATATTTGGTATGTATAGCTATTCTTACCAACGGCTCAAACACCTCCTGTGTCTGCTTGCACACTCCATGCAAGCATGTTCTGTTGAGACCACATGGGGTGCCGTCAGCCCAGGGCAGGCTGCCATTCTTTGTGGAGCACCGTGATGTCCCATCCTCTTGACACCACAGCTGGCTGCAGATATCATTGTCTGTTGTGTTGGGACAATGGAAGAATTCCTCTCCAAAAATCTGCTGGCACTGATGGTTTAGACTGTATTTGCTGCCGGGAAGCTCCGTGGGTAATGCCAAGCTACTCTCCGGAACATCCAGCAGACAGTCCCCTGTGGTTGCAATACAACATTGTATTAAGGAAAAAGCAAAGCATTTGTGATCTTTATGAGTGTGGTGACAACAGAAAAAAATCAAGCCAAGCGTGTAATCTACATATTGAACATGCTTTTGGTGGCAAGTCTGTAATTATCGTCTAAATCGGACCTCAGTCTAATTAGTTCATGGCATTCAACATGCATTTTTGTCATGTTTGTCACAAAAGCTGTCTTCAGGGACATACTCCAACTGCATATGTTGCTGATTTTGAATATGTTCGTAGTATGACTCAGAGGAAAAGAAGGTTGCCGATGTGGCTCGTGACAATACAAGGGTTCAGAATGATAAACTATTCCTGCGGCTTAAAATTTATGGAAGCAACATGTTAAAGCTGGAAAGTCATACTTAAGACGGAATATATGTTGTTCATCTCTGAATCAGACCTAATTGCAGGGTGTGGGAACACGGCAGATGTCTGCAATAATAAACGGTCTCCTCATTTTGTCTGATTTATACTGACCATGGCCGTTGTCAAAGAACTCTGTGATGTGAAGAGCACTGCAAGGAGACCAAGGCATGGTTTTGTTGAGGCTAACAAACAAAGGAGACATTAGGTAATGCCCTCCTAGATCCCCAAACAGCTTCTCGCAGGTTTTGGAGTCATCGTGAGGCATGCTCAGTACATGACCTAGAGGAGGCAAAAGGGGAGAAAAACATGACAGACTGCAAAGGAAACCATAACAACACACGACGACGAGCTAACCAAGCTCATGTGCAGCAGTGAAGGCAGCTTGCAGACCATTGTCCTCAATTACAGAGCAGCTTCTCTTAGGATCGCACATGGTCCCAACATCAGCAACACCCAGCGTGTCACAGCTCTTTTGTCCACAGATGTCCTGCCATGCAAATCAAAATAAAATACAAAAATGGCAACAGTAATGCTTTAGTTTATGACCTTGACATGATTCATCAACTTTGCTTAAATATGTTGTATATTGCTTGTAATTATGGTGATTGTTTGATTTTAGTTCAACACGCATACAAGTTACAGCTCATAATACAATCGGCAGTTCCACATGTCCAAAAGGAGTAGGAAGAAGCAAAGCTTATTTAATCCTACCCCCGATCGGTTTCACACCAATTTCTCTCGCTGTTCAGTATCATGTCCGGAAGTGACACAACTGGAGTACTATCTGGCAATGCAGTCTGTTTCAATGGACGCCCTTTGGATTGGCCGACTCACGTCCTTTGGTCAGAGACCTAACCCTACACGGTAATAAAGGCTTTTTCAAGCTGCAACATTTTATTCCCATGATTTTCCTCCAACTTGGATTCTGTGCTGATAACATAGTTAACAATAGTGCAAGACATAGACCAATTTATACACTCAACAAAAGTATGAAAGCGATTCTTTTGTTTTTGCTCCTATTTGTCAGGAGCTGAACTCAAATATTTTTGTGTACATAAAAAATGTACACAAAAGGCTGAACTCTCTCAAATTTTGTTGACAAATCTGTCTAAATCTGTGTTAGTGAGCATTCATCATTCATGATTTCTAATCTATCCACCTCACAGGTATTGCACATCAAGACGATGAGACAGCATGATTACTGCACACGTGTGCCTGGGGTTGGCCACAATAAAAGGCCACTCCAAAATGTGCAGTTGAAGTGCTGGCCATGCAAGTAGTGAGATGTTTTCAGTTTCCAGGGATTGTGTACAGATCCTTTCAAATGGGTCTGTCTATTATAATGCTGCAACATGAGGTGATGATGAATGACGCTGTGCATTCAGACTGCCATCAATGCGGTAAAATGTGCCTGTGTCGTGGATGGAGAGGCCCACAGTGAGAGTTGGGTTACGATTTTTTGGGGATACTCTGAATCAGCGTATATGGTATATGAAACAAATGGTTGTGACAGCAGATAATGACTGGACCCCTCGGATCACCCCCAGTACAGTTAAACTGCACATTTTGGAATATCCTTTTATTGTGGCCAACCTTGTGAACACATGTAGCGGGTGTACCTGCAGCAAAATAATAAGTGACCACAGACGTCCACAGTTTATAATTTCACCGGTTTTGTTAGTAAAATGTCATACTTCGCTCTTGAATTTGTTTTTATAAGGATATTTGTACAACATACAAATGTGCAGCTTTTCAAATGTTATCATTACCAGCATTATTTAATTGAATTCATATTTGTGAATTTATCAAAGCGAAACTGTCTTCCTTGTTGATATTAATACATGTTTTTAGTAGGCATACATTAAATGTTTTTCTTGCTTTTTTCAGTTCTTTGATCACTACAATTTCCCAGCACTAGTAAATGACAAGGGTGCACACAAATTATTTTTAAAAATTATTTTTTAAATAAGGGAATGCAAATAAGAACCAGGTCAGTGGAGTTTCTAAAAGTTGTCCTACTTGAAGAGACTTCAAGACGCACTGACGTTCACAATTCAGAATTCCATTTGGACATGGAGCTTCAGTCAATGTGTACATCTTGTTCCACAAAAGGATCTGTCACTCATGCATGCCTGGACGCACAGAGCCAAGTCTATGTCTGGCTCAGAACAATATTGCAGTTGCACATACGCAATACGCCAGTGAGATGCATATTTTCACTATGCAAGAATTTTGAGCTCATTGTGTGTTTTATGACAAGCTTGCTGTCGTATCAGACCTTCTCTTATGACTTTGGCTCAAACATTTAAGCCGGACCGGGCTAGGCACTCCAGCTGGACTGTGGCTTCATCATGTCATGGTTGATTTGTGACGGCACTAAAGTTAGCTCGTCCATGAGGAGCCTTGTGTCCTCTACATTGAAAAGCAAAATCCCCATGAGAAGAAGAAGAAAAACACAAACCACATTTGCATTAATGTTGCCTTTTCTGATATCATTTACCACTTTACATCACAAAAATATCTCATCAGTTTTTTTCATCATTTATTTATAAGCATGTCCCTCAGTAATTTCTTGTCAATTCCAGGAATCCCTCCCGAAACAAACAAATGGGACCGTATCTATGCTATGCCATGTCATCAATCAATTGTTTTGGTGGTTGAGGGATTATATGGTAGACTGTATTGAATAATAGAGTGCCACAAAACTAGACTACAAAAGCACTTGGAGAGCGCAGACTTCCGCCAAGCGCCGTACTTCCCACAATATTGGGATTCACACCAAAATAATAATCAGACATTTTTGAATCACTCTTGATATTTTGTAGAACTTATCCAAAACCTGTCCCGTATGCATGTATGTTTTTTGCAAGTGTTCTGATCATGCTTTAAGGATTCATATGCACAAATGGTGAAAATGATCCTATCTCGCTATTTTTAACTTTTTATTTTTTTTACTCCTGGATCCAGGCGATGATCTGGATCACCCCCAAAATTTAATCAGTTCTTCCATATCCGATTTCCAACAATTACTGAACATTTCATCCAAATCCAATCAGAACTTGTCAAGTTATTTTGAACACAAAGAAACAAACAGATCAACACGAGCAAAAACATAACATCCGTGCTGCACCAGGCCTTCGCGCTGCAGAAGTAATAAGAAGGGACTACACACATACATAGCGAACATAAAATTAAAGGTCAAGAATGTGCTGTTGATGGAGGTATAGCCCGTCTTTTATATCTGCTCCCTTGCGGGACTCCCGAGGCAGCTGACATGTACCGGCAGGCCAAGCGGCACGCGGCTTCAGCGGTGGTCGAGGCAAAAACTCGGGTGTGGGAGGAGTTCGGTGAGGCTATGGAGCACGACTTTCGGTCGGCCTCGAAGAGGTTCTGGCAAACCGTCCGACACCTCAGAAAGGGGAAGCAGCCCCCAGTTCACACTGTTTACAGTGCGGACGGGGGCTTGCTGACC
>QODF01000247.1:480060-490543 GCA_024372805.1 Oostethus manadensis
AAACATTTTGTGTGACAAACATGCAAAAGAATAAAAAGGCAGCAAGGGGGCAAATAGTTTTTCACACCACTGTACCTCGATCCAGTGAATGAATCGGCCTTGAACACTACAAAACACAGAAGTGGAAATGAAAGAGGCAAATATCAATCCGATACGGAATCACGGCCTAATATCGACAGGGTCGAGATCCGTGCCGATCCTCACCCCGCATGACGCTGCGGTTCCTGACGCGCACGCCGCGCAGCAACCATAACATTGACAAAGTGTGCGGGAAGAATGCAGGCGTGGAGCTGACGGGGTTCCCTGCAAGGGCAAATATGGAGAAAGGAGAAGCAGCGTGACTTTGAAAAGATGGCCAAACTTGGGACGGCGCTGTCCGTGTGCGTGGAAGTCCTGCTTCGCGCGGCACTGGCGCGCTGCATGGAAGCGGACCTCTGCCTGCCTGCTCGCCTTGATCCTCCCACGCACGGGAAGCAAGTGCTTTTCAGGATTCGTGCGTTCCATCAGGAGTTCTACCTCCGCCTCCGACCCGACTCCAGTTTTCTAAACACGGCGCCGCGCGCTCCTGCAGACCTCCACAGATGCTTTCACTCGGGGGATGTCAACTCCCAGCCGGACTCGTTCGCGGCGCTGAGCCTGTGCAAAGGTCTCCACGGGGGGTTCTATTTGCACGGCATGGAGTATTTCATCAGTCTTGCCAACGCAGCTCAGGATGGGGACGCTCCGAACCGGACGCACCTCATCCGTCGCCGGAGAAGCTCTGCGCCCTCCAGCAGGTGTGGAGTAGCGCCCCACTCCAACTTCAGCGCTTCTCTGGAAAAATACAAGTACGTGGGCGACCTGGAGGCTGCAGAATCGGCGTTGGAAAGCCTGGGGAGGTCCAAAAGGTTTGCCTCCGTGCCCAGATTTGTGGAGGCGCTGGTGGTGGCGGACGCATCCATGGGTTCTTTTCACGGAGATGATCTGAAGCATTACCTCCTGACCCTTTTGTCAGTTGCAGCCAAGCTTTACAAGCACCCCAGCATCTTGAACTCCATCAACATCGTGGTGGTGGGCTTTGTGGTGCTCCAGGAGGACGACAAGGGGCCCAAGGTGTCCAGCAATGCTGCCCTGACTCTGCGCAACTTCTGCTCCTGGCAAAAAAAGTTAAATAAGCACAATGACAAGCATCCTGAGCACTGGGACACTGCAATCCTCTTCACCAAACAGGTACGGAAGGTCCCATCAGCTTGCATGTCCACTTAAAAACATTTTTTTGCCAATTAGAAGCCTCAAAAATCAGCCCAAGCATTCAATGATACTTCATCTGCTGACCTTCGAGGGTGGATGAGTGGGTAGCATGTTGGCCTCACAGTCTGGAGGTTCAGGGTTCGAATCTCCGTTGGGCATCTCTGTGTGGAGTTTGCATGTTCTCCCCGTGCGTGTGTGGGTTTTCTCCGGGTACTCCGCTTTCCTCCCACATTCCAAAAACATGCATGTTAGCTTCATTGGCCGCTCTAAATTGTCCATTAGAGTGTGAATGTTTGTTTGTCTATATGTGCCCTGCNGTGTGTCTTGGGCTAAAGTAGAATCCTTTTTCGGGGTGTATTTTGTTGGGGATGTGGTATCATCCAATCCAGCTAAAACTACCGTGACGTTATTTTATTCTTACTTTGCACGAAACAGGAAGTCACTGTGTGCAGGTTCGGATGCTGTGCGACTAGAAGTGGTCGTTTAGCGCTGCCTAACAACAGGAAGTTAACAATCCTCCGACACATGTCAACATAAACCAACCGTTTTCACAGCAATCACCCCTTCGGCTTTCAAATTATAAGTCCACAAAAGCGGTCGACCTAAGTGGGTCCTTTTTTCAACTCACGTGACCACGGAGGACCAGGACTTATTACCTAGTTAGTCAGCCTAGAGCTGTTCTATCTAGTCTTTGAGCATGACCAGATAAAAACTGCTCAAGTGGGAGGCAAGGCATTCCTTCAGACAAATGGAGTGTTCTAAAACTTTGGCTTGGTAGCGAATGTAGAGGACATGCCTTGTTGTGTCTCCTGCCTCAGACATGCAAAACATAGCACGAGTAAGTTCATAATCCTTCTGAAAGCAATCAAACAAAAAACTCTGTTCCTAACAGAACCTTTGTGGGGCCACAACCTGTGACACTCTGGGGATGGCTGATGTCGGCACCATGTGTGACCCCAAGAGGAGCTGTTCGGTCGTTGAAGATGATGGCCTGCCTTCAGCTTTTACCACAGCCCATGAACTTGGTAAGCGAGGTCTTTGCATAAGACCTTTGCATAAGTTAAGGGAAATTTTTTAAGGGAAATTTGGTTTTCACTCCAAAGCACAGATGAAGAATAAAAGAATGAGACTATTTGGGTTTCATTCTGAGCATGTCTGGAACGATGACATCACCTGATAATGTAATCCCTGGACTATTAAATGTTTAATAACTCAAAAAGTATGGCAGCACTAATGTTCGTTTTATTCGCACAAAACAATACAGAAAAATGAGACTATTCTGGTTTAACTCTGAGCATGGTAATGGATTGAGTGACCTCAGTTGACCTTTATTAAACGTGTAATAACTCCAAAACAAACGCTGCACAAATGATTGTTTCAACTGAACCTAGTAGCACAAACGAGGACGATCAAAATGAGACCACCCGTGTTTCATTCGGAGCTTGTTTTCAAGTGAGCGACCTCAGGTGACCTTTACTAAATGTGTAATAACTCCAAAACGAACGCTGCACAAATCTTTATTTTAACAGCACAAAACTCCACTCAACGGGACGAAAAAAATGAGACTAATTTGGTTTCATTCGGAGCATGTCGGGGGGCTACGTGACCTTTGGGTGACCTTTAAGAAACGCGCAATATCTCCAAAACGAAAGCAGCGCGAAATTTGATTTTAACTGAACCCAACAGCACAAACGAGGACGGTCAAAATGAGACTATTTTGGTTTCATTCAGAGCATGTTGACGGACCGATTATGTAATAGCTCAAAACTTTAATTGTTAATATCTCTAAAACAAAAGTAGCACAATTGTTCATTTTAACTGCACAAAACAGCACAAACGCAGCACAAACAAATGGGATTATTTTGGTTTCATTTGGAGGAAATGGGGGGCTACGTGACCTTTGGTTGACCTATAAAAGAAACTGTAATAACTCAAAAACAAAAGTAGCACAAACGCTAATTTTAATTGCACAAAACAGCACAAACGCAGCACAAACAAATGAGACTATTTGAGCCGAGTTTTGAGAAGGTTGGGGGGCCAACTTCACTCAGGTCCAGTCCATGGTGTACCCCGCCTCTCGCCCAAAGTCTGCTGGGATAGGCTCCAGCATCCCCGTGACCCTAATGAGGATAAGCGGTATAGAAAATGAATGAACAATATTTATTGTATTTGATTAAAATGATCTTCTTGCGAAAGCTGCAAATTATTGCTTTTTTGCCAACATGTACTTCAAGGGAAAACAACGTTATATTAGTGGTTATTGTAACATAAGTATGCACAGAAGGTTCTTATATACAGCTTATACAAGCAACACCTCGTCTCTGTCCTGATAAATGCTGATAAATAATACGTATATTGATGAAGCCTATGTTGGTGCAGGGAAATATTTCATAAACAGACAAACCTAAGAGCTAATTTTTAAATCCCAGGGACGTCCCTGGTTGCCGGGAACAGAAACAACCAACTAAATGCAAAGGCCCCATGAGAGGCTCCATTCCTCCCATATATGCAATGTAATAAGTTTCCCTGAACATTTTTGTCTTTTAATTGAACACACTGTAACCACAGTTTTGTTTTGTTTTTGAAAGTTCTTCATGTTCATATTTAGGGAAAGAAATAGTTTGCTTGGGAACTGAATTCCCCTGTCAGGCCTGGTTAAGCACATGGACGTGTGCCATACTTTATATTCCCATGCAGCTACATTCCTGCCTGCTATGACATCAGCTTCAAATCACTCCCGTTTCACTCTGCCTTCCCCTTACACAATGAACAGATGCCTTTTCAGAATGTTTGATGCACCACAGTGTTGACCAATACAGTGGTCGACCAACTGGTCCATCATGTTTTTCTGGTTCTTGTTACATGGTCAGCTGCAAAATTAGAGGGGTCGTTTCTATGAAAAATGGGTCCGTTTATGTCAACATGTATTGTGAAGCACCTTAAACGTCAGCAACATAACTAGTATGTGTAAACGTGCAAACAATTGCTAGTTTTGGTTTTGATTTTGGTAATGTCGACAACAGCTTATTTTGTCAGCCAGCCCGAGGGACATGGACATTAATGTGCTCCATTGTAACCAAAATAGGAATTAAGGCAGTGTGAACCTGGATTCTACCACAAAAACTAACAAAATGCAGCCATTTTTTGATTGTTTGCCACTGGAAAAAAGGTTTGCACATAAACGTGTTATTGCCATTCTGGTCACGACATACAAACAGACTTACTGTAGCAGCTCTGTTTGCTAAAAGTTTAAAGGCTCACTGACATTATTTATCAACTTTGCTTGGATATGTTATATATTGTTCGTAGTTCGGCCAACGGCATTAATAGTTCATGGAGGCAACCATGAAGAACTTGTCGCAGCAATGTGTCATTTCAGGACATGGTGGTAAAGATTAAAGCTTCAAAACACAGAATGCTAGTGTGTACATTACTCTGGAGTTGCTTATTACTCCAGAGTTGCTTAAATTACTCTTGGACTTCCCGGTCCCCGGCGACCTCTTCCAGCTCCACCGGGAGGACACCAAGCCGTTCCCAGGCCAGGTGGGAGACATAGTCCCTCCAGCGTGTCCTAGGTCTTTCCCGGGGCCTTCTCCCAGCTGGGCATGCCCGAAACACCTCACCAGGGAGGCGCCCGGGAGGCATCCGGACTAGATGCCCGAGCCACCTCAACTGGCTCCTCTCGATGTGAAGGAGCAGCGGCTCTACTCTGAGCTCCTCCCAGATGGGCGAGCTCCTCACCCTCAATCAGCATAAAGGGTTTTTTATTGCCTTTTCATATTTTGCCGGCATCGCAGGCGCTGCCACTGCCGCTGCCCCCGCCTCCCACACTGCTCTTAACGAGGTTAAAAACCCATGGAAGAAAAAAGAGCATTATGAAATGATATCAAGGCTCTGCAGGACAATATAAAGGCATTATCGGAAGACAATGGTGCCTTGTGCGTTGCTCTGGAGGAAGCAAAAAACTCTATGGAAGAAAACAGAGCATTATGCAAGAAAGTTAGAGTTCTGCAGGATGATATCAAGGCACTCCTCCCTGAGCGACCACCTTATTGTGGTGGAGGAGTTTCTGTGTCCCAATGATCCTAGGAGTTAAGTTGTCCAGGGGCTTTCATGCCCCTGGTAGGGTCACCCATGACAAATAGGTCCTAGTGGAGGGACCAGACAAAGACTGGCTCAACAGCCCCCAATGATCCAAAACACAAATGCAAGTGCAGTTTCCCTCGCCCGGACGTGGGTCACCGGGACCCCATCTGGAGCCAGGCCAGGAGGTGGGGCACCATGGCGAGCGCCTGGTGGCCGGGCTTGCACCCATGGGGCTCGGTCGGGCACAACCCGAAAAGTCAATGTGGGTTCCCCTTCCCATTAGCTCACCACTAGTGGTAAGGGCCAGAGGGGTCAGCTTCACAGTAACCTTGGCGGTCTGATCCTCGACTATAGAAGCTAGCTTTAGACATGTGGAATGTCACCTCTCTGGTGGGGAAGGAGCCTGAACTGGTGCGTGAGGTGGAGAAGTTCCAGCTAGATATAGTCTGACTCACCTCGACACACAGCAAGGTCTCTGGAACCTGTCCTCTTGAGAGGGACTGGACTTTATTGCACTCTGGCATTGCCAGCAATGACAGGCGGCGGGCAGGGGTGGCAGGCAATTCTTGTTTCCCCCTGGCTCCAAGCCTGTACGTTGGAGTTTAACCCAGTGAATGAGAGGGTAGTTTCTCTTTGCCTTCGGGTGGGGGGACAGGCTATGACTGTTTGCGCTTATACGCCAGTTCAAAATACCCGTCCTTTTTGGAGTGCTTAGAGGAAGTACTGGAAAGTACTCCCTCGGGGGATTTGATTGTTCTCTTGAGGGACTTCAATGCTCATGTTGGCTGCGACAGTGACACCTGGAGAGGCGTGATTGTGAGGAATGGCCCCCCTGATCTGAACCCAAGCGGTGTTTTGTTAATGGACTTCTGTGCCCGTCACAGATTGTTTATAACGAACACCATGTTCTAGCATAAGGGTGTCCACATGTGCACCTGGCACCAGGACACTCTGGGCCTCAGTTGGATGATTGACTTTGTGGTTGTGTTGTCGGACTTGCGGCCACATGTTTTGGACACTCGGGCGAAGAGAGGGGCGGAGCGTAATGGGGTTGGTACCTGTCGTAGCGGTAATGCCAGAACCCGTTGGTGGAGACCAGTGGTGAGGGATGCCGTCAAGCTGAAGAAAGAATCCTATTGGGCCTTTTTGGCTCAAAGGACTCCGGAGGCAGCTGACAGGTACCGGCAGGCAAAGCGGTCTGTGACTCTGGCGGTCACTGAGTCAAAATCTTGTACATGGGAGGAGTTCAGAGAGGCCATGGAAAATGACCTCCGGACGGCTTTGAAGAGATTTTGTCTCAGGAGGGGGAAGCAGTGCACAGTCAACACCGTGTATGGTGGGGATGGTGTGCTGTTGACCTCGACTCAAGATGTTGTGGACCGGTGGAGGGAATACTTTGAATACCACCTCAATCCCACCAACACGTCTTCCAATGAGGAAGCAGTCCCTAGGACTTTGTGGTGGGTTTTCCTATCTCTGGGGCTGAGGTCACCAAGGTGGTGGAAAAGCTCCTTGGTGGCAGGTCCCCGGGGGTGGACAAAATCCGCCCGGAGTTCCTTAAGGCCGGATAGTTCGAGATTCGACTATCCGGCAACCCGACCTTGTATAAGCGGAAGAAAATGAATGGATGAATGGATATCAAGGCATTATTAGAAGAAAATGCTGCCTTGCGCTCTGCTCTTAAGGAAGCTAGAAACCCTAAACAAGAAAATGTAACATTATACCACAGGGGTGTCCAAAGTGCGGCCCGGGGGCCATTTGTATCCCGCGAGTGTGTTTTTATTGGCCCGCAGCACATTATGAAAATATAATTTAGCAAGAAAACTAATAAAAAACAATAAAAACACAGCCAAAAAAAGAGAAAAATCTGCAGTAGGTTTACAAAAATAAGGTCTTTAAGAAACAAAAGGTGTAAGCTAACAAACATAATTTTTATAACATTTAGTTGCAGTATTGCAATAATAAGGAAAAATACATTATTTGTAATGGTATAATATAATGAGAACCAAAAAAATGAGAGTTTTACCAGAATAAGGTCAAATATTATGGGAATAATATAACAAATAAATATGTAGGAAAAATAATAACAAAAAAAAGTAGAAACTACAACAGCAAAAATGGGAAAAAAAAGAGAAAACACCAAAGTTCATGCTAATGATACGCTTTTTCATCTATGTCACAAAGCTGAGATGCGTTTTTGTCTTGACAGATTTTTGCAAAATATCAATTTTTACAAGATATCCAAGTGGCCCTTGCATCCGTTCATTTATTAGTATGTGGCCCTTGGTGGAAAATGTTTGGACACCCCTGTTATACAAGGATGTAGGATGCAGGATCATATCAAAGCATTATTGGAAGACAATCCTGCCTTGTGCACTGCTCTTAAGGCGGATATAAACCCAATGAAAGACAATACAGCGTTACGCAAGGATGTCAGGGTTCTACAAGATAATATCAAGGCACTATTGGAAGATAATGCTGCCTTACGTGCTACCTTCAAGGTTAAAAACCCTATGGAAGAAAATAGTGCATTATGCAATGACATCAATGGTCTCCAGGATGATATCAAGACAACATTGGAGGATAAGGCTGCATGGCGTACCACTCTGGCGGAAGAGAAAGAAGCAGAGGATAATATCACTGAGCAAATGAAAAATATGATTGAAGAGATGGATCACATTGCGGGGCCGCACGGTGGCTGAATGGGTAGCATGTTGGCCTCACAGTCAGTAGGTTCTGGATTTGAATCTCCGTTGGGCATCTCTGTGTGGATTTTGCATGTTCTCCCCGTGCGCGCAAGGGTGTTTGCATGTTAGGTTAATTGGCGACTCTAAAATGTCCATAACTAAAAATGGGAGTTTGATATGTTGTTTGTCTATATGTGCCCTGCGATTGACTGGCGACCAGTCCAGGATGTACCCCGCCTCCCGCCCAAAGTCAGCTGGGATAGGCTCCAGCATGCCTAATGAGGATAAGCGGTACAGAAAATGGATGGCTGAATGGATCACAATGCACAAATGAACAATGTGATCCTTACAGTGCTCCAAGTTACACCTAGGTCATAAGATCGGACAGCTCAAAACAGAGGAGAACCTGATGAAATGGACATTCCTTCAACAGAGTGCCAACTTCCTACGATCAAAGGAGGTGGATGTAGATAACAACCTCGTAGACACTTACATCCCACAGTATGGCAGAAACAACACGACATCTGTCATCATCGCTAAGTTCACCAACAGGGAATTCAAAACAGTGGAAAAAGTTGAAAGGCACATATGTCAACCTAAATAAGTAATTTCAGAGAGTTTACCACTCACTTTCAAAAAACAATGTTGAACATAATTACAAGTAATATAAGCAAAGTTGTAAATGTCAGTGACCATTTAAAATGTCATCTGAAAACTCGTAATATGCACAAATGGAGGAAAACAATGTCAACAAAATTCTGAAATATCATCCATTCTCTCAGTCATCAGTTTTCGTTTTGGTAATGTCAGCACCTGATAATGTCGACGTAAGTGGGTCAGTCAGAGAGGTGTCAACATCGCAGGTTCCACTGTAGAAAAAACACTACAAAACAAGGATGATCTTGTTTCCAATGAAGTCAACATAAAAATACTTCCACTCATGTTTGACCTGCTTTCGCTCTTCCTTTTCCACGCACTTCTCCTAGGTCACGTCTTCAACATGCCCCATGACAATGTGAAAGCATGCGAGGAGGTCTTTGGGAAACTAAAGGACAACCACATGATGTCCCCAACTCTAATCCAGGTGGACAGGAATCATCCTTGGTCTGTGTGCAGCGCCGCAATCATTACTGAGTTTCTGGACAGAGGTCACGGTGAGTGAACACTTTGTGTGGATCTCGGAATACTGATTGTGTCCAGGGTCTGTGCTCTCAGCTGGTTGTGACCTACTTGTAGATCTTCACTTCAGTCTGACATTAGTTCCATTTTAGTCAGGAGTCACTTTTTGTGCTTTTGTTTGCATTTTAAATTTATGAGTATAATAATAAATACGTTATATTTGTTGGCACCATTGAAACCACCAACGGTCACCTCACATGCAAAAAAAATTCACAATAAAGCATCCAACAATAATATCCATCCATCCATTTTCTATGCCGCTTATCCTCATTAGGGTAAAAAAATCATAATACAAATGTAACATCATCCAGAAACTCAATATTAAAAATAGTAGGTCAGGAAGAATAAGCAGTTTTAACAGGTGAGTTTTAAGTTTTAAGAAGATTTTACAATATCCAAAGGGTCCAGTAGACAGATGTGTAGTGGAAGAGCGTTTCAAAGTCAGGGTGCTGAACAGCTAAAAGCCAAAGCGAGGAGTTGCGAGCAGGACGATGAATGAAGTGAACGGGACAGGATGAGATCAAGGGGGGAGGTCAAGTCGTGCAAATATGGGGGTGCCAGCTGGTTATGCACTGCTTTGAAGGTTATGATGAGGAGCTTATACCGAATGCTGTCAGACAGGAAGCCAAAGGCGCAGTTTTGAACAAGCTGAAGTTTATGGGTGAATTCCAGTGGAAGACAGAAAAGAGCATCGCAGGAGCAGAGGTAACCAAAGCATTCATGAGAAATTCTCTGTAGAGCTGTGGCCGACACCCCGATACAGGCTAAACAATCCAGGAGTACAGTATGAAAAGCTGCGTTTCAGGTCGAGGAGGACGGAAATAGAGAGAAGGTTGGGGTCTGCTGCAAGTAGGAGGTCGTTGATATGAATGACAGCTGTGTCAGTACTGTGTTTGGGCCGAAAACCAGACTGAAAGGACTCAAAGTGATTGTTTGTGAGTGGATAGTCCTGGAGTTGAGCGGCTACTATAGGACCTGATCGGATCGGATCAGATCGGTAATCTGTTGACTGGGAGGAAGGAGGAAAGCAGACGTGGTACTGGTAGGAGGTGAACAGGTCCTGATAGATCGAGCTGACCTCATCGTCTAGATGTTGTTGACATTGTGATCCTGAGGATTGAGTAGTTTCTTAACGGCTGAGAGTAACAGAGCAACATTTTACCTTACATTTTACCTTTTATCATTATTACCTAATTATATTTAATGATCTGTGGGAAGTTGGTGATTCATGCAAACGTCCATTGATGGCAAGCAGTGAAATACTGTATTTTTCTCAAAAGCAGTACTCGGAACAAAGTTTT
>QODF01000247.1:494333-513327 GCA_024372805.1 Oostethus manadensis
GACTTCCATGCAATGTTGTAGAGGCGTGTCAACCAACACAGTCCTCCAACATCCAGAGCCTTGAGAAATTCTGAGCGGAACTCGTCTACCCCCGGAGCCTTGCCACTGGGGAGTGATTTGACTACCCCAATTACCTCAGCCACGGTGATAGAACTGTCCACGTACGTATCCTCAGACTCTGCTTCCTCTATGGAAGGCATGTCAGTGGGATTGAGAAGGGCCTCGAAGTATTCCTTCCACCGACCAACTATATCCACAGTCGTGGTCAGCAAGCCCCCGTCCGCACTGTAAACAGTGTGAACTGGGGGCTGCTTCCCCTTTCTGAGGTGTCGGACGGTTTGCCAGAACCTCTTCGAGGCCGACCGAAAGTCGTGCTCCATAGCCTCACCGAACTCCTCCCACACCCGAGTTTTTGCCTCGACCACCGCCGAAGCCGCGTGCCGCTTGGCCTGCCGGTACCTGTCAGCTGCTTCGGGAGTCCCGCAAGCCATCCATGCTCGATAGGACTCCTTTTTCAGCTTGACGGCAGCCCTAACCCCCGGTGTCCACCATCGGGTTCGGGGCTTGCCACCACGACTGGCACCGACCACCTTGCGGCCGCAACCACAACTGGCTGCCTCAGCAATAGAGGCACGGAATACGGCCCATTCGGACTCAATATCCCGGTCCTCCCTCGAGATGCAGGCGAAGCTCTGCCGGAGATGAGAGTTGAAGACTCGACGAACGGGAGATTCTGCCAGACGTTCCCAGCACACCCTCACTACGCGTTTGGGTCTGCCAGGTCTGTCTGGCATCCTTCCCCGCCATGTAATCCAACTCATCACCAGGTGGTGGTCAGTTGACAGCTCAGCCCCTCTCTTCACCCGCATGTCCAGACTATGCGGACGCAGGTCTGATGATACGATCACAAAGTCGATCATAGACCTGCGACCTAGGGTGTCCTGGTGTCAAGTGCACTTATAGACATCCTTATGTTTGAACATGGTGCTTGTTATGGAAAAACTGTAATTCACACAGAAGTCCAGCAACAACACACCGCACGGGTTCAGGTCAGGGAGGCCGTTCCTCCCAACCACGCCCCTCTAAGTCACACTGTCATTGCCCACATGGGCGTTGAAGTCTCCCAGCAGAACTATGGAGTCACCAGTTGGGGTGCTCTCCAGAACCCCTCTGATAGACTCCAAGAAGGCTGGGTATTCTGAACTGCCTTTAGGCGCATACGCACAAACCACAGTCAGGACCCTTTTCCCAGCCCTAAGGCGTAGGGAAACAACCCTCTCGTTTACTGGGGATGACTCCAACACAGAGGCACCAGGCCGGGGGGCTAACATAAAGCCTACACCAGCTCGCCGCCTCTCCCCTGCGGCAACTCCAGAGAAGAACAAGGTCCAGCCCCTGTCAAGGAATTTTGTTTCCAGAGCCCAAACTGTGGGTTGAGGTGAGTTCGACTATATCTAGTCGGAATCTCTCCTCCTCTTCCACAAGCTCGGGCTCCTTCCCCACCAGAGAAGTGACATTCCATGTCACAAGAACCAGATTTGGCCGCCGAAGACCAGGTCGCTCGGAAACACCCGCCCACGACAACTGCCCAAATCACACAGCACTGGACCCTTATGCTTGCCCCTGCAGGTGATGGGTCTGCGGGGGGGGGGGGTTCCCGTGTGGCTTCTTCGGGCTAGGCCCGGCCAGGTCCCACGGGTGAAGACCTGGCCACCAGGCGCTCGCCTGCGAGCCCCTCCCCCAGGCCTGGCTCCAGGGTGAGGCCCTGGTATCCCACGTCCGGGCGAGGTGGGGTCACTCTTGATTTTTTTCATAGGGGTCTTCTGAATCACTCTTAGTCTGGCTTGTCACCTAGAACCTGTTTGCCTTGGGAGACCCTACCAGGGGCGTAAAGCCCCCGACAACATAGCTCCCAGGATCACTCGGGCACTCAAACCCCTCCACCGGTAAGGTGGTGATTCACGGAGGGGACCATGTGACATCATCGATGCAATTCAAGAATATACCATTCATATATGTTAGTGATCCAGTATCCACATTTGAAAACCACAGTACATGGTGTGAAACCCAAAGGGATCATTTCTATGACAAATCAGTCAGTTTATGTCAACCTGTGTCTTAGTCTTGTTAACTTAATGATGTTAACTTAATGATGCATGGTTTTTCAAAAGCAGTTTTGTGGTTATGTCAGAATCAGTAAAAACAAACAAAAACAAGGGACAGGGTCAGCAGGAAAAAAACTGCACAGCCACTTACTTTTTAAGCTTTGGCATAGGATCAAGTCAAAGTGCAGCACTTTTGGTTGTGTTGATGTAAGTCAGTCATTCAATCAGTACTGTATGATGAAAAGTCAGAATTTATTGATTTTTTGGGGGTGTTGTTTTATTTCTAGGAGACTGTTTGCTGGATCATCCCCAGAGGCAGTTGTCTCTTCCAGACAACCTTCCCGGCTCCAGTTACAGCCTTCATCAACAGTGTGAGCTGGCTTTCGGTGATGGCTCCAAGCCTTGCCCGTACATGCAGCCGTGCTCCAAACTCTGGTGCACAGGGAAGGCACGTGGACAGCTAGTGTGCCAAACCAGACACTTTCCCTGGGCCGATGGCACAAACTGTGGCACAGACAGGATGTGCTACCAAGGAGTTTGCAATGAGAAGAACATGACCATGCACATCAAGGTGAGATACTGCGGAAAGAAAGTATCTAGTTCTTTGAATTTTAAATTGTCACTTTTATTGAATAATAATTAAAGATGACTTATAACTTGATACATTGATTATTAATCGATTAACCAATTAATCAACAACTACCATGGTATTGTTTAATCATTTTTGGATTTCAAAATGTAAATATGTAAGTTTGGACTAATTTGGAATTAGCTTTGGTGACTATTAGTGCAGTTATGCAGTGTTTTTTTTTTTTTTTTACCAAATAACTTAATGCAGAGATGCTAAGGCGACATATCCTCACACCGACGTCTGTGCAGAACACTGAACATTAAATTGTTGTATCGCTTTTTTATAGGATGGAACATCAATGTACCGTATGTTCCTTTAAGATTTACGTCTGCAATGCCAGTTTTCATGAATGCTGCATCATTTCTCCGCAAACTGAGCAAGGACATTGAAAGCCGAATTGAATTGACAATCTTTAAGCAGACGCTGGTCAACACTCATTGACCATTTGTCATGTTGAAAAGAAACCCAATTCATTTCAGCCCGGCATTTATGGGACTTAACCCATTTCAGGCTGGAGGTTAGCCACAGGTTGCATTTGTGGTGATGCCAATGCACTTTTTTATTCTGTTTGTCCCAGGTGGATGGTAGATGGGGAAAGTGGGGTGCATTTGAAGATTGTTCGAGAACTTGTGGTGGAGGTGTCCAGCTGGCCAGAAGGGAGTGTAACAATCCAAGCCCTGAGAACGGAGGCAAATATTGTTACGGCCTTCGAATTAAATATCGTTCCTGCAACTTGAGTCCTTGTGTTGATACAGGTACAGTGACACTTGGGAGAGACCCTTTAGCACACAACCCTGGATTCTATCTTATAAAGGGTAAATGCATTGCTGCCATAACTTCATTGTTTGCTTGCAACTTTAGGTAAGAGTTTCCGTGAAGAGCAGTGTGAGGCCTTCAACGGCATTAACCTGAACACAAACAGACTGGGCTCCTCAGTGGTCTGGGTGCCCAAATACTCTGGCATCTCCCCCAAGGATAAATGCAAGCTCATCTGCCGTGCCAATGGGACTGGTTACTTCTATGTTCTTGCTCCAAAGGTATGTGTCTCAATAATTCTGTTGCTGACTTCTTTACATTTTCATCTCAAAAGTCAAATCCAGGCCATTGGACTTCTTCTTCTTGGTTGAAGACGTTTCAGCTTGAATCCAAAAGTCTGGATGCCATCCATCCATCCATTTTCCTCCGCTTATCCGGGTCCGGGTCACGGGGGCAGCAGCTTCAGTAGGGAAATCCAGACTTCCCGGTCCCCAGCGACCTCTTCCAGCTCCATCGGGAGGACACCAAGGCGTTCCCAGGCCAGCTGTGAGACATAGTCCCTCCAGTGTGTCCTAGGTCTTCCCAGGGGCCTTCTCCCGACTGGGCATGCCCGAAACCCCTCACCAGGGAGGCGCCCGGGAGGCATCCGGACTAGATGCCCGAGCCATGTCAACTGGCTCCTTTCGATGTGAAGGAGCAGCGGCTCTACTCTGAGCTCCTGCCGGATGGCCGAGCTCCTCACCCTATCTCTTAGGGTGAGTCCAGCCACCCTACGAAGGAAACTCATTTCCGCCGCTTGTATCCGCGATCTCGTTCTTTCGGTCATGACCCATAACTCATGACCATAGGTGAGGGTGGGAACGTAGATCGATCGGTAAACAGAGAGCTTTGCCTTCCGGCTCAGCTCTCTCTTCACCACGACGGTCCGGTACAGCGACCGCATTACTGCAGATGCTGCACCGATTGGTCTGTCGATCTCACGCTCCAACCTTCCCTCACTCGTGAACAAGAACCCGAGATACTTGAACTCCTCCACCTGAGGCAAGACCTCACTCCCAACCCGGAGGGTACAGTCCACCCGTTTCCGACTGAGAACCATGGCCTCGGATTTGGAGGTGCTGAGTCTCATCCCAGAAGCTTCACACTCAGCTGCAAACCGCTCCAGTAAACGCTGAAGGTCGCAGCCTGATGAGGCCATAAGGACTTCATCGTCTGCAAATAGCAGAGATGAGATCCTAAGGTCACCAAGCTGGACTCCCTCAACACCTTGACTGCGCCTAGAAATTCTGTCCATAAAGATTATGAACAGAATCGGTGACACTTACTGCTGGCAATGCGAACCAGGCTCCTGCTTCGATTGTACAAGGACCGAATGGCACGTAGTAGTGGGCCACCAATCCCGTACTCCCGGAGCACCCCCCACAGGACACCACGAGGGACACGGTCGAATGCCTTTTCCAGGTCTATAAAGCACAGTTGGGCAAACTCCCACATACCCTCGAGTACCTGTAAAGTCTGGATGGTTTTAACATATTAACATCTTAACCCCTACACCTTATGGGTCTATGACAGGGACAGTGCCATTGTTTCTTGTCAAAAGCATTTCATGTAGCCCCTAACAATGGACTGACATAAAAAGCGGTGCACGACTGTTTGTTTTGGCTTTTCGTCCAGCGAGTGTCTGCAGTAGCAAAAACCGCAAAGTAGTCAGTTTGTCTTGACACAACTATTGTGGATTACTATGACTTGAATGACTCTACACAGACTATTTGTCGTTTTTCACTATTTCTACACAAAATACTGTGTGAATTCTGTTGTTCTGGATTTTTGTAACATTGAGATATTTTTCTGTGATTTGCGTTGACATTTTTTTCTCATTAAAAAGAAGGTTTCTAAAAGCTCCAGTCATAGTAGAGATTTGCGGATTTCTCCCGATCCACGTCATCACCCTACACACGTCGCTCACACACATATCTCAAGTAGCTCTCGCCTTTGTTTGACAGCAGGTGTACTGCTCACCTGCTGTCGCAAAATCACACGACTCCGTGCTGGACGGGATGGAAGTACCGGGCGAGGGAGCAGATCTGTCCAACTGACCCCGGCCAGGCCAGTTTGGGGACCCCTATTATAGACTATAAACTTAGTGACTATAAATTTACTGAGTGGGGCTTATACACCGGTTTGCATTAAATTATTAATCACGGTACCTAAACATAAGTTCCTTTAATAGTAGCAGAATATTTTAAATCACACTTTGTGTTATTGTGAGTTGCGTTCAAAAACACCACGTCATTTAAGTGTCATTTGATTGTTTGTTCTGGAATTTCTGAGCGTACCTAAAATTATACTTTGTGATAAAGAGTTACAAAGTGAGTGATAAGAACACCCACTTATTGTATTCTTTGTATTTCTATTTATTTAGACCACAGCTGTACACATAGTAAAGACGTTGTGGTGTCTGTAGAGTCCCTGAATGCATCTCGTTGTGGTCATCTAATGACAATGAGGAAGTATCGTCTCGATGCCGGAGAGACCAGGGGCGTGTTTGTCAGTTGGAGATACGGTACATACACATATAGGAACTGTGCTGCACGTCAGAAGCAAGAGCATCAGACTCTACTTCACTGTGGGTCCGTCTGTCATCATAACAGAGTGGTGGGGCTTGCATATGCGTCAATGTATGTCATGTACTAAAAAAAAGTAATATAATTAAGGAAATATATACGTTATCGCCTCTATTTTTGGCAGCTCTATAAGTAATACATCATAACTCTGTATAATTGATAATATACGTATAGTAGTATAAATTAATACTCCGTATTATTTGTTATTTATATAATAGGATAGCAACTGTAACTAGACCTGTGCAATTTGGGGAGAAATTGCGTGTGGATGCTGGCAATGCTGACGGCGGAACTGCAATGCTAACACGCAGCATAATAACATAAATGTATCTTTATTTACATTTTGACGTATCACTGAGGGAGTAGTTAGCTGTCCAAAAAGGGCGGAATAATACATAGTAAAAAAGAAGAGGAAAAACTAAACGGCTCCCTGCGACAGGAGCCGGCTCTCGTTGTTCATTTCCAAGAGCCTATTCGTTCGCCTCCAGCATTCACACAATAATTGTTAAATGAGTCCATTTTGAAAGCACGTGTGCCCGATACAAGAATAGCCAAGCAGATCTAGGGGATTTGATGGTACTGGACCAGTTGCTGCTACAGGATGGATCGAGTCTTTTCTGAGAAAAATAATGAAAACGTTTGCGTCCCTCCTCCTTTTCAATGCTTTGTATTGGTAATGATGAAATATTCAAACCCCACAGGTTGTTGATGGGACGCCCTGTTCTCCAGACTCCAGTGCTGTCTGTGTGCAGGGGAGATGTATCAAAGCAGGCTGTGATGGGAAGCTGGACTCCAAGAAAAAGTTTGACAAATGTGGTGCGTGTGGTGGTGACAACCAAGGCTGTAGGAAGGTCTCTGGAATGTTCACAAAACCCATGTAAGTACATTGGATGTCATGTTTCAGTAACTCAGTCCAAACATGGAGGACACCGTACAAAAAGTGTGCTACTATTAGAGATATGTTGCTGAACATTAGAAGTGGGTAATACTTTATATTTGGATATGGACCAAGTAAAGATATCACTCAGCATTTGCAATAGGTTGATGCATACTTATCTCATGTACAAACTGTATGTGCTCTTCTCCAGTCACGGCTACAACTTTGTGGTGTTGCTTCCTGTTGGCGCCTCCAACATCGACATCCGCCAACGGGGCTACCGAGGAATCATCAGCGACGAAAACTACCTAGCAGTGAAGAACAGGCATGGAAAGTACTTGCTGAATGGAAACTACGTGGTGTCAGCCGTAGAGCGTGACCTCCTGGTGAAGGGCAGCCTGTTGCGTTATAGTGGCACCTCAACATCTGTAGAGATTCTCCAGACCACCAGGCCTCTGCAAGAGGCACTGACCGTGGAGGTGCTGTCAGTGGGAAAGATGACCCCTCCCAGGGTACGCTATTCCTACTACATCGCTAAGGAAAGTAAGGAGGAGAAGACTTTGCGAAAAGAGGATAGGAGCCACACTGCACACAACAGCGTCTTATTGGATAGCAACAAAGTTGAAGCCAAACAAAAGGTTATGGGGAAGCGGCCAGTTAATCACTGGGTGACAGGAAGCTGGGATGCGTGCACGGTGACCTGCGGCAGCGGTCTGCAGAAAAGGCTGGTGCAGTGTCAGAGTGTGGCCGGGCATCCAGCCGCAGGTTGCGACAGTGCCGGCAGGCCTGTTGCTATGAGAGCATGTGGAGATCCTTGTCCCATGTGGGATGTCGGGGCGTGGTCCCACTGTTCCAAGTCCTGTGGAAGGGGCTTTAAACGACGGCCAGTGCGCTGCATGACGGAGAAAGGTCTCAGTCTGCCAAGAGATCACTGCTCTGGGAGAAAAAAGCCTCAGGAACTGGACCTTTGCAATCTGAGGCCGTGCTAAGGTATATTAAAATGACATTTGACACAAAAGTTTTTTGTTGCTGCATCTGACAGGGTGTGGGATCAACAAAACAAAAGCCATCGGCGATGATTTTTTTTCCCTTCCTCAACTGTCTAAGCAGATGAGGCAAGTTGGACTATGTCTACCTCTTCCTGGACATGTGAAATAAAACTATGTGTCCACAAAGTTTGCCTGAAGTGCTAAGGGAGTAGGCAGAAAGTCCTGTGTTGTTACTAGTAACAAACTTTGACCTGTGATGTTTTTCTCATTTTAGAGAGGAACCGGTGTAAATGTGAAACACAGTACTGCATTAGAAATATTTTACTGGGATATATTTTTGTTGTAAAATTGTTTTTTAAAAATAAACTTAAACAGAAGTTCAGTCAGAATCTGATGATAAAAAAAGAATAGATCCCCAAATTTCACACGAGTTGCTTTTCCAGACTACCAGCGAATGGTTTAAAAACACCAGTAATTGATTGATGTCCAAATATGTTCTTTTTCAGACCTGTCACCTTTGAAGAAATTGTACTCAAAGAACTCTTGTGCTCACACTCTTTTTACACTATTTGCTGCTGTACATTTCTACACTGTGGGACGGGAAAAAGGCATTACCTTATCTTATTTGTAGCTTATGGTAAAGCATATCTCTCAAGACAGATATTATTATGATAAATTATCATATTAACAAATACTGAGCTTTTTTACCAAAATTCACACTTATTATTGTAATAAATTATTTCTTAAATGGCTCATGAAAATGAAACTGCAACCTACTGGCATGTAATTCTCCAATAAATACATTTTTAAATACAAATTTATTATTGATATATCATAGAACGTGACAACTTTCTATATGAGTTGGTTTTTGACTGAAATTTTCACTAGAGTTTTTGCCCAGTTTTCGTATACTGTCTGCAAAACATTGTGTAGCAAACTAGTCTGTTTCTCTTGCATATCATTCTGTAGAATCTGTGCTTTTTTATTGTGTGCGACTGCAGAATAACCCGACATGGGGCCAGAAAAGTTGTGGGGTCCAACACTTTGATAAAGAAGATGAGAAACTCTGCTGAATTCAAGAAAGAACTGAAAGTATGAAGATACCACCCCTCCTACTTTATGCTCCTCACCATCTGCCAACAAAGTGACGTTAAATGTTGATTTATGATGAACGATTCTTTATAAAATGAGTTTTTGATAAATTGCTTTGGCTTTTGTACAATTCCGTTTTTGTCAGACCTTTTGGAACAAATAACATAAATTGAGGTGCCACTGTAACAATATCATCAAAACAATATAACTGTTCCCTTTTATTACATAAAATTGTTTGAGAAAAATAAAGTCAATGGTGCAAAATAACTAAACCTAAGTAAAATCTATTATTGGCTCTCATTGAAATACTTTTGGCCCCCAAAGCCCTTCTGTGTTCAATAACCCATTGTTAGCGTTTGTAAGCAATATAAAAATATATCACCCCACCTCCAGAAGTAATTAAAGTAACTCCCATAATGGGAGGAAGCAGAGCAGTTCTTCACTTCATGTAGCAGAGCCCATCTTGGTGAAGAGCCCATCAGTCAATGGGAGAACGTGCATTACTGCCGTGAGGCATAGTGCACCATGTCAGCCCAAGGGAAGCAAGATAAAAAAAAGAGTGGAGTAGTCTGACACCATGCTCGTTGACACATTGATTGACACACAGAAATTGCAGAATTCACCCACTCACTTGTCAGTCCCCGGTGGTGTAATGGCACAGCTGGACCCGAGGCTTTACTCATTAATAATTCAACAAACAATTTTCAAAGTTCGGTAATTTGTTATTTTGCACAAATGATAATTTAATGAACAGTTGGTTGCTCATGTAGTTACTCCAAAACGTGCATCTAACTAAATTAAAGTTTAAGAGGCCCTTTGCAATTTGTTTTCCATTCCATTTTGTCTCCAGTTAAAGTTCTGCTTTGGGCCTCATTTTGTAGTCGTGGGAGGAACATAGTAAAATGTCCAAAAAAGAAAGTGGTGAAATATGTACTGTTGTGTGTACATTTTATTTACTAAATATGGGCTAGAATACCTTCATTTGTGTTCCGAATCAGCTACTTATTACAAGTAACTGACAAGACTTCCTTCCTTCATCCTCGCAGAGACTCAGCCTTTTAACAAAGCCTTACACAGGGAAGTGTGGAGTGGGTTGTTCTACTGCACAAAACTGGAGAGTCATTGGACTGGATAGTTTGGATATTGGTCTTTGTCCCGCCAGACAACCAGCATCTAGGTGGCAGTGGGCTGGCCCAGTGAGACTAGGTTTGCTGGAGAGGCCAAACTCTGGAAAAGAGGTGCAGGCTACACATTTTTTTGGTCCGGGCGTTGACCCTAGTAGAGACGCGAGGCAGGAGTTGAATTTGCTGTGAAGTCTTCCCTCATTGGCAAGATGGCTGGCCCACCCAAAGGAGTACATTAAAGTCTGATGACGCTGAGACTCCCACTATCCCGAGGACAGAAGTTTGCAACCATTGTCAGCGCCTACCCTCACCATGACCAACCCAGACAAGGTCAAGGACAAGTTTTATGAAGACTTGAACAGCGGCATCACCAATGTCACCAGGAGCTGACAAGCTTGTCATTCTCCATCAATACTTCCAGCTTGTGTGGCAGCAGGACTTCAAAGATGCTTCCATCCGTACATCTCTACAAAGGCAAAGGAAACTGTCAGGCCTGCAACAATCACTGTGGAATCTCCCTGCTTTCCATCACAGGCAAGATCCTGGCTAGAGTTATACTAAATATCAGGAACAAAACTACTTCATCTAAGTTGATCTGACCAAAGCCTTTGACACTGTCAGTAGAGTGGGCCTTTGGAGAATCACAGCAATGAACCGATTCCCCTAGCAAATTCATTGCCATCATACATCAGTTTCACAGTGGAACGCTGGCCAGAGTGCAAGAAAACGGGGAGGCCTCTAAACCATTCCGTCTCCAATGAAGTGAATCAGGGCTGCGGCATCAGGTGTCGAACAGATGGATCAGTCTTCAACCTCAGGAGGCTTCAAGTGAAAACCAAGGTTTGTACAGAACCCATAAATGACTTTTTGTTCGCCGATGACTGTGCCCTTAACGCTGCCTACAAGGCCTCCATGCAACACACCGTCGACAAGTTCCATGGCGCCTGCTCCAACTTAGGCCTGACTATCAGTACAAACCCGGTGGACAAGTTCATCTGTCTCGGTTGCACTTTGAGCCAGAAACGTGTTCAACAACAATGAGGTGAATGCCAGGCTTGCAAGGCTAGCGTCACAAGGAAGCGGACCCATTTTCACACCACATTCCTCAGAACGATCCTTGGGATAAAATGGCAAGACAAGATCCCTGACACAGAGGTGCTGACTCAAGCACCTAGCATCTACACTCAGTCTCGGCTTCGACAGGACATGTGGTCCGCATTGCAGATCACCGGTTACTAAAGGCTGGGCTGAGCCTCGCCGCACATGCACGAGCGCAATTTAAATTTTTTTTTTTAATCCACTCTTCGCAAATGTCTTTTTTACTTTTTAACACAAAATAAGATAGACAAGGACACTGGTACAAAACTACTAATAAAACAATCAATCAACAAATACAAATACAAAAAACAAATAAAAATTAAGAACATACACGGATACAAGCGGCGGAAATGGTTTCCTTTGTAGGGGGGCTGGACTCACCCTAAGAGATAGGGTGAGGAGCTCCGCCATCCGGGGGGAGCTCAGAGTAGAGCCGCTGCTCCTTCACATTGAGAGGAACCAGTTGAGGTGGCTCGGGCATCTAGTCCGGATGCCTCCCGGGCGCCTCCCTGGTGAGGTGTTTCGGGCATGCCCACTCGGGAGAAGGCCCCCGGGAAGACCTAGGACACGCTGGAGGGACTATGTCTCACAGCTGGCCTGGGAACGCCTTGGTGTCCTCCTGGTGGAGCTGGAAGAGGTCGCTGGGGATCGGGAATTCTGGACTTCCCTACTGAAGCTGCTGCCCCCGCGACCCGGATCCGGATAAGCGGAGGAAAATGGATGGCTGGATGGATGGAAATTAAGAACAAGTAAATATTTAAATCAGTAATAAATTTCAGTTTTCAGTAAAATTGTAGAGTTCATGTTTTTTTCTGAATATGGCTTCTCTTGCCTACTTTTTACTCCTACGGACCTGGCAGTGCTTCCTCTCACATAGCTGAGCCACATTTGATTAGAAAAAGACATGTCTGGGTCTGTGGAATATACTGTATTTTAATTCACTTGGCGTGTTGTGTTTAGCCGATGCTCGGAGAACCGTGCAGCCCTATAAATGGCCCTGACATAAATTCCACTCCCACATCCCTACACCGCGAGATTTGAAAAGAAGCAACGAATCCATCAATGCTAGCTGCACTGTGAACCAGACCAGATCCACAACCAGACAGAATGCGCCTTGCACCGCAAACCACATCTACTGTCATACCGTCCAAGCACCTTTTTTTTTTTCCATTTAACATGGGAGCGGATCCGACTGGACGCAGACCCCACCAATGAGTTCCCCATGCTTCTTTTATCTCGCTGGGCACGCATCACTTTGATTTATTTGGAAAGAGAGATAACCTATACACGTTGTACTGTATAATGTACACTTTTTGGAACGCGCTTGCCTAGCCAGGCACAAAAGAAAAATGTCCATGGCAACGCTGTGTTAACTCTCACTAATTGAAAAATGTTTCTCTGCTTGCACAGTCAATGTCACGCCCCTGAGAGTGTTATACTGTGATTGGTAGGTTAGTAAGCCCCCACACAACACTGTGCCATTCATACTGTAGCATTGCGGGGAGCACTTCCTGCTTCCCATTGTCCTTTGCGGGATTGTCTTACAAATGTCTGCTAGTTGCATGTTAGGGATGCCATTGTTGCTGTTTATTATTTATTAACAGTGTCTTATCTGTTGCTATCTGCCTGTTGTATAGTCGTGTAATGTTTTGGCGCTTTCTGGTTATGACACCCTGAGTGAGACTGTCATGTTGAATACGGACATCCCACGATTCTGCTGGAATAAAAATTGTGAACTTTAATCTTACTTTGCTCACAAATAAATAAATATATATATATATATATATATATATATATATATACAGTATATAGTATAATATAATAACTTTTTTTCACTGCGTCGTTAGTGGTACAATATAAACGTTGAGGACCGCGCTAACATTAAACTTTCATGTAAAGGTGGGGGCCAAAAAACTTCGTCTTGTGGGCCCCAAATGGCTCGTGGCCCGCATGTTTGAGACCCCTTTAAAGAGGTTGTAGCCACTTAGGTGTTTGTTTGTTTTTGAGTGGAGAGTAAACAGATTGGTGCCACCTACTTCGACTCTTGTCTGGTTGTGCATCACATCTCCAATACTTGGTGACCCTCCATGTGGGTAAAAGTGACGGCAACGAGGCCGAACCGTAGTTGGCTAACGTAGATGCTATCACTGCTAAGTTGCCCGACTTTTGGCACCACAACACACACTTGTGGTTTCAACAAATCAAAGGCAACCGTCAAAGTTCCGACAAAACGTGAGGAACGTGATTTCCACATAGTGGCCCTCCTGAAAGCGGCATTTTGGGAAAAACCTAATACTGATATCTAACAATATTACATTTTTATGCTTATACCGGGCTGATAATATTGATGGGCCAATCGGACATCCATAATGTCCATGTGTATGGAATCACAGGAGCGTCATAATGAAAAGGAAATACATGTAAAGTACAGAGCCCGTATTCAGATCTGGCTGTCCTGGTTGATTTCATCAAGAACCAACTGCAATACTCCAGACAAACACGGAAGTATTTGCAGGCTACACAGGCTGTCTTGTATTCCCTCGCAAAACTTTCGCTTTCCTTTGCAATAGTTTTGTGAGGGAACGCAAAACACTTCCTTTTTTTTTTTACCCGTCAAATATTTTTTCTTTTGTTTGGTGAATTTTGTTGTCGCAACATGTGACATTTTTAAAAAAGGAAAATTTTGACAAGTTTGTAATCTGTGTAATGTTTTGCAGCTCCAGACTTTTTTAAAAGGTTGCCAAACCTTTGGCTAGTGAGTCCACCTTAAAATTCTGATTTGGGGATTCTCAGAAAACATCCAGGGCTGGAGCCTCTGTTACCACCCACCAGCTCCCGTCTTGGTCATTGCTATGAGGTACCTTGAATATCCATTATCTGGATGACTAAAACATTGCTTTAAGAATCCTTGGGTGAACTAGCAACATTAGGAAAGCAGATTTCCGGCCTGAAAGCAAATCACAATGTAATTACACAAAAGCACAAACCATCAGTATAAACAAGCAGTTAATACTTATACCTGTGGTTGCAAAAGAAGGAGAGACAGGCTCTTTGGAAGGAAGAAGTCTCAATAATGACACCACTACACTGTTTTGTTATTGCTGTCATTTCCCAGATCCTTTCATGTTGGCCGTATCGGTTTTCATGTCTCCTTTGGAACATAACCTGTGTGTGTGTTTTCTCTGGCGTCCTCCCACATTCCGAAATATGCATGTTTTTGGGGTAATTGAACATTCTTTTTTTTTGTCTTGTCCAGCATCATAACAGCTGAATTTCTTCGCCAAGGGAGACTTCATAATCCAAATGAGTCTCCCTTGCCTTTTGACTGCGTTCATTATGAATTTTGTTGCACCACATTTCGATGCCGGACCTGACCTGAAAAGGGACAGGTGGGGGGTGGGGGGTGGTGGATATAAGAAAGGGTGCAGAAGAACCTCACAAACATATTTCAACCATATTATAAACAACCGTAATAATCAAGATTTCAGCAACAACCAGAACAGTCACAGAGCAAAATGAGCAAAAATATAGGAAAAAATAAAAAATACTAATACTAATAATATATTTCATATATCTATATATATATACACACACACACACACACACACACATATATATATATGTATATATACATACACACATATACACATTGAACATTCTAAATTGCAATTGGCTGGCAACCAGTCTAGGGTGTCGCCCAACCAGTCCTTCAGCCCAAAAACGCTGGGAGTCACTCATGACTCCAATGAGAACAAGAGGTGTAGAAAATGGCTGGCAGGAATATTATCTCCATGTTTTCAGGATCAGTAGATGAACTTATCCATTTCCCAGAGGTGGCCATGGCTCCAACATCAAGTAGATATAGGTTCCGTACTGCCGATACCAATACATTTTACTTGGACATTTTTCAACATCAGGGCAAACAAATTGTTATGTCTTGTACCGTCACACTAATTTTTGAACAATTTATCACTATTTCATGGAACAATATATGACAAAGTAATAACATCAACAACATAATACAATTATCCCCATTAATTATGAACGCATATGAGCAAAATAAAGTCAATGGTGCAAAAAAAGTAAAGGCCTGTTGAGCCACATTATGTAATAACAACACATTATGTAATAAAAGTCAAAAATGTAATAACTTTGTCATTTTTGTAAAAAAGCTGCATTTTGTAATATTTTGCCGCATTTTCTAATGAGTTATGAAATTTTGAACAGATTATCACAAAAGGAAACGCTGGACTTATTATCAAGAAAATGTAATATAGTATATAATATAGTATATAAAAAACAATGTAGGTTTTTTTTAATGTTGCTTATGTTTTTTTATAGTTCTAGTACTAAGCTAGGTCTATTAGTAGTATGCCACAAGTTTATAAACAATATAAAAGTAGATTATGTACAAGAAACATAAACAAAACAATAAAAAAAACACTGATATAACGAGAAAAAATCATAGGAGAGAAATGAAAAATATCGATATCATCACACTATTATCAATCTGATACTGTCCTGTTGTTGATCATATTTGGACATTTGGACCGATCCACCCAACAATACTACATATTCTACTGGCCAGTTTAAATTGTCTACTCTACTCTACTCATTGGTGTAACATTACACTTTTAAAGGTACATTCTTTTGCAGGGTCTTCATCTTTGTTTATGGGCACAAAGGACACAGCGCATCCTGAATAGAAGCGGGTCTCTGCTGCAGGAAAGTGTGACAGGAGCTGTTGTCCGGAAATCACACTATCTGCCTTACAGACTGTGACCTTGGCGAGAATGGATTCTGATGTACACCAGCTCTTTTCCAAACGGACGCCTTTCCTCATATTCAACCCAAACTTCTGTGGCTAATGGGCATGAAGCGAAATGTTTCCAGTCCATAGGAACCGCTCAGGCTGTAGGCAGTCCTTTCTTTACATTGAGTGAAGCGCAAAGTCAGCCAGCGTTACAGAATTAAATGCATGTGGAGGGTTGTAAACAATTGGCTCGTCCAGCCAGTACATCCAGAAATGCATTGAGTTCGACCCAATAGTTAGATCCAATAGTATGACATTCCAGCACTCGCAAATGTCACGTTAGTGTAAACTGAGATCAATAATCACCGAAATAAGGAAATAAAAACAACAAAGCCCATACCATTGATTGTCTTTGATCTTCTTCTCTTAAAATCACTTAGTGAGGCAGGTCTTTTTTTTGGAATAGGAGTCAAAGAAACCCACAAAAAGCGGGTCACATTTTAACTTGCAGCCCACACCATTCATTAGAACTGTGTTATTAATATTAAGAAGTCCTGGGACATTGGGAGACGGACCCAATACACCTTACGGTCAAGGTCAAACTGTCTTGTGCAATTAAAAGTATCGTCATACATTTAGAGTAAGTGATTACATAATCAGACTTTTTCGAGGCGCATGTGTCAGAATTCCAATCTGCCTATGGACTGATGGTTTGGCATCATCTGAACAGTCAATGGATCAGAATCTTGAGGACGTAGCTAGCTGGGCACCAGTGGTAGTGATAGGAAGGGGAGGCGGTGAGAGCTTGTTAGGTAGAAAAAGGGCACTTGAGGATGAGGGAGGCAGCTCAGGGTCTTCGGTTAAAACAACGTGTGGAAATCAAAGGTCTCTAAGCATTTAGTGGTGGTCGTAAGTTGGACTGTGATTCTGTCCTATTAACATTTAAAGATGAGACACCACCCACGAGAGTAATGGTTGGTTTTCTGACTTTCTGTGTATGGTCATTTGTATCTATATAAGAATTTTAAGGTCTTTACTGATGGGTTTGAAGAGAAACCAAGTGTGATCGGTGTGCAGGAGACATGACTGGAAACTAGTTAGGATTTTATTATAGCACGTGGAAAAATGTGGACAGTGGTGTAATATGTTGCGGTGATTTTAATGCACGTAGCACTTTATGGGGGCAAGAGCGTGATAGAAATTGAGAGGCTATGGAAGAAGAGCGTTTAGATGATACACATTAAGTTAAATGTGAAGTACAATAAAGTCAATTGTGAANCGAGAGTAATGGTTGGTTTTCTGACTTTCTGTGTATGGTCATTTGTATCTATATAAGAATTTTAAGGTCTTTACTGATGGGTTTGAAGAGAAACCAAGTGTGATCGGTGTGCAGGAGACATGACTGGAAACTAGTTAGGATTTTATTATAGCACGTGGAAAAATGTGGACAGTGGTGTAATATGTTGCGGTGATTTTAATGCACGTAGCACTTTATGGGGGCAAGAGCGTGATAGAAATTGAGAGGCTATGGAAGAAGAGCGTTTAGATGATACACATTAAGTTAAATGTGAAGTACAATAAAGTCAATTGTGAAAGAAAGGTTTTTAAAGAGTGTCATCAAGAATGGAACACAGAACCAAAAGGTAGGCATTTGTATAATATTCAAAAAAGACTCGACCTATCATGACAAAAATGAGAAGGACACACAGGACTCACCAGTACACCTAAAATTATAGATGAGCATGCAACAGGTTTTTTTAAATTGTGATGTACAGTATATGAACGTATTGCCGTAGTCATGTCTTAATGCAATGCAGGCAGTATCAGAGGATTTCTTTGTTCCTGAATGTTTCTGATTTTGGCATGATGTCTAGGTTTTGAGAATGTTTTGCTCTTCAATTTTTCAGGCAGGTCCTATTTTGGTGATTGAGAACAAGTGTGGCTAAAGAAATGTAAGTCAGGTGTGACAAACCACAGTTATATCTTAGCAGGCAATCACTTTTTCACACAGGGCTATGTACCGAAGCTTTGGATTTTTTTCTCTCTTAACAGTCAAAGTTTCCTTTAATGTTGTCAATAACTAATATTTACATTTGTTTGGTAGTCTGAAAGCTTAAAGTGGGACAACCATGCAAAAAGGGGGCAAGCACTTTTTCACACCACTGCATTTTCCTTTCTAAGGGAAATGGGATTTATATTTTAGAGTAGTTTAGATTTTAATCCACAATTTAGAAGGTGGCGGCTAAGCACACCTAAAAGCTGCTTGCCAGCCACTAAAACAATTAAAGAACAAGGTCAACTCAAAGGTCTCATTATTTCCTGCTTCTGTTTGTGCCCCACTTCCATTTTCTTTCTTTCAGCTGGTGACCTCCTTTACTGGTGCTGTAGCTTGCATCCATCTCCCACCGAAGACATTTAAGTCAGCAGCATCGTACCTGAAGGTAGCATTTAGTTGGAGCACAGCAAAAGTTACAAAGCATGAACTCTTTGAACCAGCAGTACGAGGAGAAGGTGCGGCCCCATATCTACCTCATCGACTCGCTTCGCTCTCTTGGTATGCAGAAGGACCTGGCACTGCCTGCCATTGCTGTCATCGGACACCAAATTCTAGGCAAGAGCTCAGTCTTGGAGGGACTGTCCGGTGCGGCTTTGCCCAGCCCTTCACTGGATTTGGGCATTAAACCTGCAGGAAAAAAATCAGTCAAATAACAATCCAATATATAATAATGCTATATTTTGATTGACACTGACAAAGAAGAATCCAGAATCCAGAATCCTTACTCAAGTTTAGTCTTAAAGGAAAACTTCTTTTCCTTTTGGCTTATCCCGTTAGGGGTCGCCACAGCGAATCAATTGCCTCCATCTAACTCTGTCTTCTGTATCCTCTTCTCTTGCGCCAACTACCTTCATGTCCTCTTTCACTACATCCATAAACCTCCTCTTTG
>QODF01000247.1:529934-590898 GCA_024372805.1 Oostethus manadensis
CAGCGACCGCAGCCCGGGAGCAGCCTCACCCAGATGTTACACACTAGCCACCATGCGCGCCACTGTAGGAGACCCCGGCGGCCCACACCCCCGAACACCACCTCCGCCATCCCCACCCCGTATCATAGAGGAACCCGGGCCTTGTGCCTCTGTGAAGGCTAAAGCTTGAAGAAGTTTGATCATTGGTCCTCACACATGCATGTGGGTTGGTATAAAATATTCTGATCCAATCAAAAAAAATAAAAAAATAGATGTCTAAAGGGGTGTATATATATATATATATATATATATTGTATGTATATGGGTGTTATTGTATGTTTACAGAGCTCTAATAATGGTAAAAATCATATTTCAAAAGTCAAACTAATTTTCTCTGCACCAAATATGAAAATATTCAGTTTATTAAAACTGAATCTTACTTAGTGGAAATTCTCTTATCACAGACCAATTAACTGCAATAAACGAGAGAGGACTGAATTACAAAGCAAAGATGCAGTTTTTTCTTGTAATATATATAACTTCAGGACATATCTACATGATGTTGGTTTGCAAAGTATCAAAGTGGCCCTTGCATCCTTTCATTTTTCAGTATGTGGTTCATGGTGGGAAATGTTAACACCATTGTCGTTGCAGATGCAATAAAGAAATTGTTCATTCAGTTGGCTCAAAGTAGCTTCAGCAGATTTCCTCACCTCCTGACTACAACAAACTTTACCAACTACATCTACCAACAAATTGAATGCAGATTATATTTTGCAGTTTCAAGGTTATTTGTTTATATTGTGAGTTTTTAGATTTTTTCTAAATTGGATTTTAGGAATGCGTACCACTTAGTCAGGATTAGGGAAGAGGACGAGTGGAACACCCCGATGGGGCATTTTGAGTAACTGGTTATGCCTTTCGGCTTCACGAACACGCTTGCAGTATTTCAGAGTTTGGTCAACGATATGTTACGGGATATGTTAGGTTGGTTTGTGTTCGTGTACCTGGACGAAATCCTGATTTTCTCCCCTTCCCTTCACGAGCATATACGACATGTCAGGCTCGTGCTTCAACGACTCCTTGAGAACCGATTGTTTGTTAAGGCAGAGAAATGTGCGTTTCATTCCGGTTCGGTGTCTTTTCTGGGGTTCATAGTGGAGAAAGGGCAACTCAGGACGCACCCAGCTAAGATACAGACCGTGGTCGATTGGCCCACTCCTATAACAAGGAAGCATTTGCAGAGGTTTCTGGGCCTCGCAAATTTCTACCGTAGGTTTATTTGCAATTTTAGTCGAGTCGCAGAACCTCTTACTAAGCTGGCATCTACTAAGATCCCATTTGAATAGACCCGAGGGGCAGATATTGCTTTTACCAAACTAAAATCATTATTTGTTACGTCTGATGTCCTCACCCACCCTGACCCTCTCGTCAGTTTATTGTAGAGGTGGATGCCTCGGACTTTCACAACATTCTCCTTCCGACCGTAGAGTCCGCCCCTGTGCTTTCTTTTCGCGCCGTCTCTGTCAGGCTGAGAGAAATAATGATATAGGCAATAGGGAACTCCTGGCCGTCGTCCTAGCCTTACAGGAATGGGGACACTGGCTAGAGGGCGCTGCTTACCCCTTCACTGTATTTACAGACCATAAGAACCTAGCCTACCTACCTTTCCACCCGACGACTCAACCCCCACCAGGCACGGTGGTCGCTATTTCTGGCCAGGTTCAATTTTACCATCACATACCGCTCTGGCTCTCGCAACAGCAAACGGACGCCCTCTCCAGACTTTTTTCCCCTTCCTCAGAGTTTTCGGAGGCCGAGCCCATTCTCCCACGGACCCGGATTCTGGGCGCTCTGCAGCTGGAAGTGGAGAGGCAAGTGGCAGAGGCTGCCGGGGATGTCACACCCCCAGAGAAATGCCCACCTGGCTTGTTGTACGTCACCCCAGCGATGCGCTCAGAGGTTCTGAGCTGGGCACACAGCTCCAGGTTGGCTTGTCATCCGGGTCTTCGCTGCACTCTTTCTCCTGGGTCAACGGTTTTGGTGGCCTTCCTGTCGGCTGGATGTTTAGCAGTTTGTGGCAGCCTGCACCGTGTGTGCACGCAACAAGGCTTCCCATCAGGCTCCAGCGGGTCTTCTCCGACCACTTCCATTATCTCTCTGCCCTTGGTCTCATATATCAGTGGATTTTGTGTGTGGACTGCCTCCTTCGGACAAGAACACTGCTATTCTCACTATTGTCGACCGTTTCTCCAAGATGGCACATTTTGTCCCCCTTCCCAGTTGTTAATTGTAATGCAGTCAAGCTTCAGCTTCCTGCCTCACTCAGCATCCATCCAGTTTTCAATGTTTCCCGTCTTAAGCCAGTCTCTACAAGCCCCCTCAGCCCCCCTGTCAGGTCACCTAATCCTCCGAGGTTGGTCGACGGCCATCCTGCTTATTCCATTACCAAGATCCTTAGCTCTCGGAGAAGGGGCAGGGGTTTTCAGTATCTGGTAGAGTGGGAGGGATACGGTCCTGAGGAACGCTCCTGGATTGGCAGTAAGTTTATTCTGGACCCCTCCCTTATTTCTGACTTCCATAGAAAGTTCCCCGACAAGCCTGGTAGGCCGCCAGGAGGGGTACTGCTAGGATCCGTTTGTTTGGTTTCTTTATTGATTGTCACCTTTTGAGCTTTCGTGTTGTTCCTTTTAGATCCCTTCACTCCCTGAGTGGGCGGTGTTACGAGGCGCACCTGCATCCACTCTGCCATCAAGGGCCTTTAAGCTGCCTGGCTGCAGGAGGAGGACGTGGGATCGTTGCTTCTACCTGTATGCTGCCTTGCAAACACCTGCTTTGTGTGTTCTGGTACAAATTCTACTTTTGCCTGTTTCAGCGTACTCCTGGCTCCTTGTGACGCCGGCCTGCTCACCTGTGAGTTTCATGTTTTTGGCGTTGTGCCTAACTATTTGTTTTTTGCGGTTGATTTTTCCACGGTGCACTTACTTTAGCTCCCTTAGTTGCACCGGTCATTCTTAGTTTTTGACTCTGAGGATTTTTGCACCCAGCGGCTAATTGTTCCTGGAGATTCACCCATTAAAGACCTAATTATTTGAACTGATTTTCTGTCTGGCTCTGCTTGTGGGGATCTCAACCTACAACCTTCAACAAGATTGAAGCCATTAAGCAAGAATGAGAGTAAACTGCAGAGACCATGCTGCGAAATCAGTTCAAAATGGAGCTAATGGTTTACACTCAGGACAAGATCTACATGAACACTTGTAGTGGATGTGAGGAGGATGGTGATGGTAAAGATGATGATGATGATGATGAGTTAGTGGTCTGTCATGTTACACTGCAGCGATGGAAGTTACTTCTGAGGACGTATTATAAAGTAAGGCTTCTAATTAGCTTTGATTGTGCATTACAGCCATAACAGACACATGATATACTGTATTAAAACATGATACCGGGTTTTTCTAATGCAAAAACATGTGGCACCTGATTTTATTTGTCATTATTTTTAAACATCCTTTTTAGCATCCTTTTTAGCATCCTATTTGCTTTCCACTACAAAAAAAAGAAAGAAACAGAATCAGAAGTCAGCTGCAATGGACGTTCATGACGTCATCAGTTGTTGACTCTCTACTGTATAATGTTAACACAAAACATGTTTTTGTATTTTAAGAATTATATTTTTGTATGCATGTGAATATCATCACGGTGGCCGACTCGGGTAGCATGTTGACCACACAGTCAGGAGATCTGGAAGATCTGGTTTCGAATCTCGGAAAATCTTGGCATCTTTGTATCAAGTTTGCATGTTCTCCCCATGTATGGGTTTGCTCTGGGTACTCTGATTTCCTCCCACATTCCAAAAATCATGCATGTTAGGTTAATTTAGCGACTGTAAATTGTCCATAGGTATAAATGTGAGTTTTATCATGAGTTTTTTTTTACTTGGATTCAATAGAGTTTCACACCTTTTGTGATCAAAATGTTGGCAACTGTTTTGGGCTCTATTGAGGTGAGAAACACCATTGAATTCAATTATGGCAAAACAGAAAGTGGTGTCAGTCATGTCAAGCATCACATCTTCAGTGAAGGTTAAAGTAACCTTAAATATTCATTTATTCTTTTCATTCATCATTTGTATGTATTTATAATGTATTTTGATTTTTTTATCTTTCTTTTTGCAAAACTCTAAACTTGTTTTGTGTTAACGTTTTTGGCTTTCTGGAACAAATTAATTGGATTACCATTATTTCTTATGGGAAAAATTTATTTGTTTAGCATTTTGGTTAGAGTCGGATCCTTTGGCACGAATCCAGTGGTTCCGCTGTATCGTTGTCAATGTTTTTCCTACCCCATATTGCCAGCAAGCGTCTGGCTGACCAAATGCCATTGGTGATTCGCTACCAGATGTTGCAAAAGTTTGCTGTACATTTGCAAAGGGGGCTACTGCTTATGCTGCATGACAAGGAATACGTTGACTTATTGCTGAAGGAGGAGTTTGACCCTGCCCAGAAATAGTCCACTTTGCAAAGTTGTCACAAACGCCTCATGGAAGCCCAAGCATACGTAGTGGAGTTTTAGAGGTCACGCAATAATGAACCAGAATGTCTCATTTCTTTGTTGGAGTTGAAATCAAGAAAACAATAAAATAATTGTTCATTTTAGGGTATTTAATATTTTTGCTTACAGAATTTGCAGTTTGGATTGTTACAGACATGTGTGCTGTCATATAATTGAATTGCAAAGTGATAATTTTGTTACAGGTTTGCAGGAGCAAACCCTCGGACGTGGACAGAAGAGGCAGGTTGTGAGGCGGTGTTTTTTGTCTTTAATGTAGACAACAAGAAAAAACAGAAAGCGATGGTGCGGTCGCACAGGAAAGGGGAGTGCACCATGGGCAGGGGAACACACACGAGCCTCGGGATAGCCAACGTAGTAGACCGGGTCACGGAACGTACCGTCTGGGAGACGCTGGAGCGAAGCTGGATGGGAGTCAGGAACTGCAGGAACACAGGAGAGATGGAAAAGAGAAACGTGCAAGCCCGTACGTGATCCTTCCCGCGCGGGAGAGAATAATCCAGCGTCTCACAGGTGCGAGCCCTCTGCTTAAAAAGGGTGTCCGCAAATTACGTGCAGGTGCGTCCCGTGGCCCCGCCTCCAGTTGCCGTGGCAGATCCTGCTACCAAAAGCACACGCCCAGGAGAATTCTCTTTATATGATCAAGAAAACAGGCTGGGTTGGGTAGTATTTGGCCGAAATGGTGATCACTTGGAGTTAATCAAGAAAATGCAGTAGACAATTACTGCACTGACTAACATGCTTCAGTTGGCAATGTGTTTGGTAACCAAACCTGGTAAGTGTATAGCTGTCGTGTGGGAAATACACTTCCTATGCTCTTGCAAAATATGAAAACCAAAAAATGTGTTCCCTGTTGACGACTACGATTATTAATCAAATCTGGTTGACCTTAAATTTAATTAGGTCTGTTACGATACATGATATATCGATTAGTAAAACAAAAACAAAAAGTCGGCCATTTTGCTGGCCTGGATAAATTGACATTGTGCTGTGTGTTTGTTTTCCTCTCTCCTCTCTCTTTACTGGACAGGCTGGATGCCGAGGCTCCACTCTGCACATTGCTGTGAAGTTAGTTTCATGTTGGATATTCGTCTCACTCGCTGTTAATTTCACGTTGGCAGTTGGCTAATTGGCTTTGTAGCAACAGCGGTAGCCTCCCGCACTGTGCCCGCACTGCTCTCTCTGGTGCAGGAAGTTCGCACAGACCGCTCATTACCAGTGGCATTTCCTAACAAACACTAACTAGTCCTCTCCTGAAGTAAACATGTCGAGTCGGCAACCGGGAACATTGACTAAGTCATTGCGCTCACATACGGCAATAGCCAGTACAAGCTAGCCGGGTTAGCTTGGCTTAGCGAAGCGTGCTATAGAAAGGCTTTGAAACAGAGCGGGGAGAAAGGACAAAGTAAAAAGCGAAAAACTTACCATTTACCATAGGCACAATCAGCTACCTACTGTATATTGGTATCGGTAATGAAGTGCTTGTACTGGGCAATATCACTATATCGAATATCAGAAAGAAAGTCCTCAAATCATTATTAGTTAAAAGTCATGTACCTGCATGGTGACTGCTTGCTCTACAATCTGGCAAAGGCTGTAAATTGATATCACTTCTCTCTGGGTGCTGGTAGATCAGGTACTGCACAGCTTAAACTGCCATGGAGAAGTTCTACATGTACAAATCTATGCACGAAGTCAGACCCTTCCTCATTCCTCCACATTGTGTATTACATTACTGTCAAAGTGAATGCAGCTTTGTTTCAAATAGTTTTTCTCTGACAGGACCACTTTGAACATGATAGAGTTAGAGAGCTGAGCAAACATTCATGCTTTTTGAATGCTTATTGGCGCGTTCACTCAAGCCTAATTGGACACATTATCCATGTGGTTCTCCCGTTGCACAACCAACACAAAAAGTAACAAGCACAGATTTGTGCGATCAAACAGACTTAATCCGGGATCACAGCAATAAAGGCAAATAAATCTCAGTAAAATCCATGAAGATGCACCATTTACGTTGCAGAAAACGAATCATTTATTACACTATGTCTGACCATTCATTGCCGAATAAAACACAGAGGTACAGTACTTTGGTTTTCGTAGGATGCGGTTTTCGACAAAAAATATTGCCGATTTTTGTACAGTCTTGTTTTGTTTGCCTGCGTATCAGAACAAGAAGAATTCTACGGGTCGGCGACACAGTCTTGTGGTGTTATTAAGCCAACTGTGTTTGTAACGTGTCTTTCTTACAAAACATGCCTGTTAGCATGTGCTCAACTCCCACCCAGAAGTCATTCTCCCCCAGCTTCGTTACCACCTCTGTGAGGTCCTCACCACTTCACTCTGTAGTTCCACAGATACACCACAAGTGAGGAGTTTCGCCCTGAATTCCTCAATGCTCTGGAAGTTGAAACTTCTCCTCAGCATCGCATGGAAGTCCGGAACAGTACCTCTGGACTGGAAGACCGGGGTGGTGGTCCCATTTTTAAAAAGGGAGACCGGAGGATATGTTCCAACTATAGGGGAATCACACTCTTTAGCCTCCTGGGGAAAGTCTATTCCAGGGTCCTGGAGAGAAGGGCATGGCCGTTAGTCGAAACTAGGTTACAGGAGGTGCAATGTGGTTTTCGTCCCAGTCTACATGTGCTGTGTAGACCTGGAAAAGGCATCAACTGTGTCCCTCATGGTGTCCTGTGGGGGGTGCTTCGGGAGTACGGGATTGGTGGCGCGCTACTACGTGCCATTCGGTTCTGGTACAATCGGAGGAGGACCCTGGTGCGCATTGCTAGCAGTAAGTTGAGCTAATTTTGTGTTAATGTTGGCCTCCACCAAGGCTGTACTTTGTCACCAATTCATTTATAACCTTCATGGACAGAATTTCTAGGTACAGTCAAGGCGTTGAGTGAGTCCAGCTTGTTGGCCATAAGATCTTGTCTCTTCTATTTGCAGACGATGTGGTCCTTACGGCCTCACCAGGTTGTGACCTTCAGCGTTTACTGGAGCAGTTTGCAGCAAATCCGAGGCGATAGTTCTTAGTCGGAAAAGGGTGGTCTGTACCTTCCGGGTTGGGAGTAAGGTTTTTCCCCAGGAAAAGGAGTTCAAATATCTCAGGGTCTTGTTCACGCGAGAGGGACAGTTAGAGCGTGATGTCGACAGACGGATCAGTGCAGCGTCTGCAGTAATGCGGTCTCTGGTCATAAGTTATGGGTCATGACCGAGAGAACGAGATTGCGGATACAAGGAGCCCAGAGTAGAGCCGCTGCTTCTTCACAGCGAGAGGAGCCAGTTGAGATGGCTTGGGCATCTAGTCTGGATGCGTCCTGGACGCCTCCCTGTTGAGGTGTTCCAGGCATGCCCAGACAGGAGAAGGCCCCGGGGAAGACCTGGATCACGCTGGAGGGACTATGTCTCACAGCTGGCCTGGGAAGGCCTTGGTATCCGCTTGGTGGAGCTGGAAGAGGTCGCCGTAGACCGGGAAGTCTGGACTTCCCTACTGAAACTGCTGCCCCCGCGACCCGGAAATAATAGAGTGATTCAACATTAACTGTGTTCAAAAGGATCTGTCTAAAACTGACTTCTACAAAAACAGAAACAATGTTTCCCATAAGAAATAATGTAACTCCAATTCACTGCTTCCAGAATCCAAAACATGTTAACAAAAAACGCTAAATGTAAATACAGAAAATAATGCAAATGAATATAAATGAATGAAAGGGACTTTAAAAAGTATTCAAAGTCACTTTGTTTATATTAAAAACTTGTTGATGAGGATCGGTGTGTGATCCAATATGGCTGAATAAAGGGTAAAGTTTCCATAGCTTGAAGTACCACAGTTTGTTGTACGATAACCGATAACGTTACAGTAACTGTGAGATGACACCGTTTTCCAAAAAACGCATCTTAAGAAAATTATGACGTCCAAAAACCGGATTGTATTATCTTGTTCAGCAGTTGTGGTTGATGGTTGATGGTTTCATTCCATCAGATTACAAATTTACAATATTATTAAAAACAATACCTGTACTGTTGAAGGCTTCATAAAAAAGTAGGCTGCTGATAAACGGCCATTTAGACGGGTAAATACAGTCTTTAGAGTTGCTTCTTGCTAACAACGCCAGATTTGACACAGCGTGCGCGCGCTCATGTTTATGTCTGCAATGCTTCAAATTCATGCTGGCTATGCTGTGCATACTCTCCTGCAGTGGTATAAATTAGTCACAGCACCTGGGAAATATTACTTGGAGGATCAAACATTGATGTTCAATTAATGTGTGGCTCACGTCTGGCCTGACGTGCTGTGCTAATAAACTGCAGAGGGGAGCTTTGTGATGGAGTTTTACAACCAACACCTGCTCCTTATGGGCCAGAGTTGAACTTCTCAACGAGCATGCTATGAACCTGAAGAGGTAGAGCTCACTTGCAGCTTCTACTTGACTGAACCCTGCGTTATTCATATATCTTGACATAATACAGTTACAGTGGAACCTTGGTTAGCATACACCTTGGTTAGCATGTTTTTAAGTTTACATAGAAAATTTACTGCAAAATTTTGCCTAGGTTTAGGCACATTTTCCAGTTAGCGTCTGATATGGCGCGCGTCTTGTGGTAATAATACACTGTAAGGCCAACCGTGTTTAGCTGGTTAATATGTGGAAACAGAAACTCTGTCGCCCGTCTATGACTCTGTAGTTCTTTGCTAACTAACACAGTTACGCCACAAGTCTAAAAAATGTAACTAGGGTTGTTAACTAAGGGTTGATTGAAATATTTAATCGTGATTCATTGCATTTTTGTCCATAGTTAACTTATAATCAATCGCAGATAGAAAGAATTCTTTATCTATTATAAATGTACCTTTGAAAGATAATTTAAAAGTTTTTAATACAATCATATTTTTAAAATTTGAATCAACATAAGACTGGATAATATGTTTGCTTCATGCAAATTTGTGTTTTTTAAACATTCGGTTTTTTCAACACAAAATGTACATCAATGTATAAAAAAACAAACAATATTGGTAAACTGTCCATCATTCACATATCATACTCTTTAAGCAAATCATCCCACCAAACATACAATTACAAATAAAGGTTTGCATAAACGGGCCGCACGGTGACTGAGTGGGTAGCACTCCTGCCCGAAGTCAGCTGGGATAGGCTCCAGCATACCCGTGACCCTAATGAGAAAAAGCGGTATAGAAAATGGATGGATGGGTGTGCAAAAACACCCACCAACTAAGTGAAAAGAAAACAGGGTGTTAGAAACAAAAAATACTGACAACTTACAACAAATAGAGTGCTCAAGAACAGTCAAAATTTTGCAGAACTAGGACTACGCCCAAATCACTTGTTAGTTGGGACACTTGTATGCCAAGGTACTGCTGTATAAATGACAATAAAAATACCTGCAAAGCTGCAGTACCGTTTCTCTGACAATGGAGACTCGACTAGTCCGTGAAAACATAACACGTGGAAACAGTAGATACAAATAACTTAAATTTTGGTCTTGTGGAGACAGTAGATAGAAATAACTTTAGTTTTGGTCTTGTGGAGACAGTAGATAGAAATAACTTAAATTTTGGTCTTGTGGAGACAGTAGATACAAATAACTTAAATTTTGGTCTTGTGGAGACAGTAGATACAAATAACTTAGATTTTGGTCTTGTGGAGACAGCCATCTGCCAGGGCCTTGAAGCTAAACTGAAAATACCTTTTTCTTTGTCCATTTCTGCTCAATATTTGTTCCTCCTTGTGGCGGCACATCAACTGCGACACTGCCGTGTTTCCTCACAGTGAGGGCTGAAGGTTAATCACGCGTCCAAAAAATTGTGCCCTTAAAGGAAATTTCCGCTAACTTTGGCAGCTTTAATTTTAACATAACACGTTTTTAACCTTTTTTTAATTAAAGTTTTCTGTGCATAAAAAAAGTCAAACATACGTAAATAACATAGAACATAGAACTGATGTGCCTTGGCAAAAAGTTCAATCTTTGTCTCATCTGTCTGTAGGACATTCTCTCAGAAGCTTTGTGGCTTGTCAGATGTAGTTTGGCAAATTCCAATCTGGCATTTTTATGATTTGTTTTCAACAATGGTGTCCTCCTTGATCATCTCCCATGAAGTCCACTTTGGCTCAAACAACGATTGGTGCGATCTGACACTGATGTTCCTCGAGCTTGAAGTTCACCTTGAATCTTTTGTTACCATTCGTATTATCCGTCTCTTTGATTTGTCATCAATTTTCCTCCAGCGGCCACGACCAGGGAGGTTGGCTACCCTCCTATGGATCTTACATTGTGGAATAATAAGTGCAACTGTACTCACAGGAACATCAAGCTGCTTGGAGATGGTCTTATAGCCTTTACCTTTAAGATGCTTGTCTATCATTTTCTTTCTAACCTCCTGAGACAACTTGTTCCTTTGCTTCCTCTGGTCCATGGGGTACATCCTGTATACATCTAGCACGCCATTTTTAACATCTGGGCCTTGTCAACATCTAATTGCGGACTAAGATATACATTCTTTGAACTCCCATAATGCCACTGGTTCTAATTATGGACACAATTTCCGTGATTGTATCATTTTGCTTTTTGTCTCGCATTGTTGCATTACCTTCTATAATGAAAGTTGAAGAAACTTTAACTTTATTTTTTGGGTTAATTTATCCCTTTCATTTGTCTGTACTTCAAATTCTTTTATGCAAGTAAAACTGCACTCTTAGCTATTAAAAAAGTAAACTATAAACTAGGTTTTGTGTAACAGTTTATCTTTCTAGAATGGATTAATCAGAATGACATAATGTCTTATGGGAATATGTATTTGGTTAGGGTATGCTGCTGGGAGGAAAGATTTATGATGCTAACAAGGGTTCCGACATGAACTCCTCCATAGGTATGAATGTAAATGTGAAGGATTCTTTGTCTGTATGTGCCCTGCAACTGGCTGGGCGGGGTGTACCTCGCCATAAGTCCGCTGGCATAATAAAGTTGAAGATGCGCGAAATCCATCCACCTCACACGTGTGGAACATCAAGATACTGATTAGACTGCATGATCATTGCACAGGCGTGCCTTAGACTGGCCTCTCCAAAATGTGCAGTGTCAATAATCTGTCACTTGGGAGACATATTGAAGGGAAAAAGTAAAACCTGAGACCATGTACACACAGATACTTTTTGTAGGCTCTGTACTAAAACTACTGAATGAAAAAACAAACAAACTCTGGCTTAACGAGTGTGTATGGAGGGGTATAACTTAGCGTTTTGTTTTTGTTTCATAAGAAATGTGTGACAATATTTTGTGTTTTTGAACCTTATTTATCCACATAACATGAAGTCATTGAGCTCCAGGTACGAGAAGAAGTGATTAAAAACATGGGCTCCATGTAAGTGTGCACTCCTTTTGAAGCACTTACATCCAACATCTCACTCTATATGATTATAATGCACAACCAAGTCACCTCGGGTCGAGTTTGCAGGCTTCTGATTGGCCATTATGTGAATGCTTTGTGGTCGGTACGTAACCACAAAGCATCAGAAGACGAGAACCGCTCGTATTTGATGCTAGCAAAGAACCCTAGAAACGTATTTTCCTCACCATACAGTAATTAATTACAACATGGAAGTTTTGATGACAAAAATAGCATAGCTGAAGGCCTAGCAGTTATTATATTTCATAATAGTGACAGTACAGAAGACAGGAGATTGATTCCAGACACAGACTGACAAATTCATTTTTCCATTTACACCTATGATGCAGTTTTACAGAGAACAAATAGGCTTTGAGCAAAAACAATGTTCCACCTGTCCGTCAAACCTGAAACAGCTCTCAACTTGCTAACTGACTGCTCAACTGGTGGCAAAGCAGCAAAACTATGAAAAAATCCACTCAGACGTTGGAGGCCTATTTTGGAAGGACACAAATGGGAAGGTGAGGGATTCATCCCACCTTCTGTAATTTTGTAATTTTGTCACATTTGTGCCCTGTTCATACATGACAATTATCTTAGTCCCATCTGGAAAAGCTAGAGACAAGTAAAATGATGTATGTTGTTATGAATATTAATTAGGGCTGCCGATCGAATAACTTTTTAGTTTTTGTTTGTTTTTGTTCAGTTTTAATTTGGCCTCCTGGGAATATTGCAATCATAAAATTATACATTACCCATTATGAAAAAAAAAAGTTGAAATACTGAATATTTGATCAAGATATCACACCTGCAATAATTAGCATAATATATGTAACTTAGCATATTTAATAATTAATTAATTACAAAACCCCCATCATTATTTAGATTAATTACATTTTTCCAATTAATTAATCATACAAATTAGGCTGGCTTTGAATCAAAACAGGCTAATTATAACAAAAATATATTTTAAAATGTGTGCTCAGCAGCAGCTGCCACCCCTCATGTAGTCGGAATGGTACAATCTTGATCAAATTCGACGGTGAGATTAATGGTCCTCCCAATCAAATTGTCAAACAGTTGACTATTCTAAAACACACGTGGTAAAACAAAACAGTGTACAACACGCAAAACTGAGACAGTGCACAAGAATAGAGGTAACATTTTAGCGACAATTTTTCAATTTTCAATTCCAAGTTTGACAGTAAATGTATGAACCAGATTGTTGAAAACGCAAAAGTGGGTATAATTTGGTATTAGCTATGAACATGCCATATCACATAGTGTGAATTTGAAAAATGTAAACCCTGATGAGGATGATGAGAAGCCACGTGCACACACGTGCACGTAAGACAGTTTTAGTGAAAAAGGAAAGATAAGCAGCAAATACCCTTGAAATAAGGCCTGTGGCAGAAATGAGTCCTTTTCTCATCTGAGATGGAAGGTACTGTCAAAAGCAGAGTGCAGGATTTCACTCTGTAACTTGGAAAACCTGCAGCTACCCTAACTGTAAATCATAGGGCAGCTTGATTAATGAAGTCCTTCAGGCACAAGTAGGAGCCTGCTTTTGGAAGCAGCTAAGGAGACAGGAAATGAGGTCATTGCACTTTGAACAAAACAACACAACATTGACGAGCCCCGGGTTTAATGATATCCTGGATCGGGGCAGATTTCCCTTCAGGCAGGTACCAAACAAGCAATCTTTTATGGGGAGGGGTTAACATGGCAATGTTACAAGCAACTTCAACTGACAGATGACTGTAACAAACTACAAAGGCATGAAAAAGTGGCCTAAATGACATGCGCACCGTTTGTACAAATTGAAATCAAAACAATTGAAAAAACTTTTCAGTCCAGTACATGATGTGGGGGGCCCCAATGACTGGTCCTTAATGTCCTTAATGAGCACATTTGGTAGGGTTGTGTCACAGGCTTCCTTTCTGTGGCAGGTTGAGCGAATATGAGTGGTAATCAGGACAAGCTGGGTCTTGCCTCCATGCAGCTATCTCTACGATGATGCTTTGAGGAAGTGAAAATATTCTACATTGAATTAGCAAAACCTGCGCCATGCAGCTTGTTGGGAAGAGACAACCTCCAGACGTGTCATTATTTGAGGGGTTTGGTATATGAATTCTTTGTTATTATTGATTGGACCTATGGCTAAGACTTCTGTTTTTTTATTGATACATTTTAAACTTATCCATTAAACAAAAAAAATTCAGCGAGTCTTCTTTGTCCGAGTCTAAAAATTCCGAGTCAGAGTTAACACATTAATATCGCGTTATAGGAAGTTTACACGGCGTGCTTTTTTTATATTTGTTAATATTGTTAAAATCATATATTTTTTTAAATATCAAATATATTTGTTCCCGCAAGCATTTTTACTTTAGCTTCAACGCCCTGGTAGACTTACAACAAGACCATTTATATTCACTGTCGCTGTGATTGGAACTCTTTGGGATTGGAACTGTTTGGGATTGGAATTGTTTGGAATTGGAATTGTATGGGTTTGGAATTGTTTGGGATTGGAATTGTTTGGGTTTGGAATTGTTTGGGATTGGAATTGTTTGGGATTGGAATTGTTTGGGTTTGGAATTGTTTGGGTTTGGAATTGTTTGGGATTGGAATTGTTTGGAATTGGAATTGTTTGGGTCTGGAATAGTTTGGGTTTGGAATTGTTTGGGTTTGAAATTGTTTGGGATTGGAATTGTTTGGGTTTAGAATTGTTTGGGTTTGAAATTGTTTGGGATTAAAATTGTTTGAGTTTAGAATTGTTTGGGTTTGGAATTGTTTGGCATTTGAATTGTTTTGGATTGGAATTGTTTGGAATTGTTTGGGATTGGAATTGTTTGGAATTTGAATTGTTTGGGTTTGGAATTGTTTGGGATTGAAATTATTTGGAACTGGAATTGTTTGGGTTTGGAATTGTTTGGGATTGGAATTATTTGGAATTTGAATTGTTTGGGTTTGGAATTGTTTGGGTTTGGAATTGTTTTGGATTGGAATTGTTTGGGTTTGGAATTGTTTGGGATTGGAATTGTTTGGGTTTGGAATTGTTTGGGTTTGGAATTGTTTGGGATTAGAATTGTATGGGTTTGGAATTGTTTGGGATTGGAATTGTTTGGTTTGCAATTGTTTGGGATTGGAATTGTTTGGTTTGCAATTGTTTGGGATTGGAATTTTTTGGAACTGGAATTGTTTGGGATTGGGATTGTTTGGGTTTGGAATTGTTTGGGTTTGGAATTGTTTGGGATTGGAATTTTATGGGTTAGGAATTGTTTGGGTTTGGAATTGTTTGGGTTTGGAATTGGAATTGTTTGGGTTTAGAATTGTTTGGGATTGGAATTGTTTTGGTTTGGAATTTTTGGGGATTGGAATTGTTTGGGATTGGAATTGTTTGGGTTTGGAATTGTTTGGGATTGGAATTGTTTGGGTTTGGAATTGTTTGGGATTGGAGTTGTTTGGGTTTGGAAGTGTTTGGGTTTGGAATTGTTTGGGATTGGATTTGTTTGGGCTTGGAATTGTTTGGGATTGGATTTGTTTGGGTTTGGAATTTTTTGGGATTGGAATTGTTTGGGATTGGATTTGTTTGGGCTTGGAATTTTTTGGGATTGGATTTGTTTGGGTTTGGAACTGTTTTGGATTGGAACTGTTTGGGTTTGGAACTGTTTGGGTTTGGAACTGTTTGGGATTGGAACTTTTTGGGTTTGGAATTGTTTGGGTTTGGAATTGTTTGGGATTGGAATTGTTTTGGGTTGGAGTTGTTTGGGATTGGAATTGTTTGGGTTTGGAATTGTTTGGGATTAGAATTGTTTGGGATTGGAATTGTTTGGGTTTGGAATTGTTTGGGATTTGAATTGTTTGGGTTTGGAATTGTTTTGGATTGAAATTGTTTGAGTTTGGAATTGTTTGGGATTGGAACTGTTTTGGATTGGAATTGTTTGGAATATAATTGTTTGGGATTGGAATTGTTTGGGATTGGAATTGTTACAGACTCTGTCGCCACTGTTGCCAGGGGAAAATGAGAGGAACTGAAGTTAGAAAATAAGGAACGTTTTTTAATTGTCATTCATGCAGTGGTACTTTAGCAAACAAGTGTCCCTTCTAACCAGGGTTTTTTAGATGTGACCCATCTCTCGGCTGAGTTTTGCTTGGAACTGCGAGGTAAAATTTGCTTACGAGCTGCTAGCATAGTAATGTGACCACGGCTGAGGAGCTAGCAGCGTTAGCATTAGCTTGCACTGGAAGTGCACTAGCTAGTCATCAATACTTTAGTAAAACACACGTACATTAAAGCGATGTAATTGATCATATGTATTATGTATAAAGGTAAAACTATGACGTGAACAACATACAAGAAAAACACAAAATATGTATATACAGCACCAGTAACAGCCTAGACTTTGTTTTCCAGAGCGGTTGTGTACAAACAAAGCTGCGCATTAGCACCAGTAAGGTCATCAAATCTTACCTTTATGTATTTCCCTTTATGTATCAGCATTTAGGAGCAAATATGAGGTTAAAAAAGGGTAAAAATACAGTATAGCGTGAATTTCTCTTGGAGATTAATGAAGTATCTATGTCTGTGTAGCATGTGAGAAGGCACATTGAAAGATGGACATTAAAACATTAAAGAATTGGGGGATTTCTGACTATATTATTCATTCATTCATTATCATTAGGCTCACGGGTATGGTGGAGCCTATCCCAGCGGGAGGCGGGGTAGACCCTGGACTGGTCGCCAGCCAACGGCAGGGCAGACAAACAAACACTCACACTCTAACGGACAATTTAGAGCGGCCAATGAAGCTAACATGCATGTTTTTGGAATGTGGGAGGAAAGCGGAGTACCCGGAGAAAACCCACACACGCACGGGGAGAACATGCAAACTCCACACAGAGATACCCAACGGAGATTCCAACCCTGAACTCCCTGACTGTGAGGCCAACATGCTACCAACTCGACCACCGTGTGGCCTGACTGTATATTATTTTCAATTAAATAATACTTCCAAAATTGATATCCTTTACATAGAATTTGATGTTGTTAGCGTTGTAGTTGCGTATCAAATAGTTTACCACTAAGAAATTTATATCCCTACTTTTTTTCTTTTGTGATTAATTATGAATTAGCTATGGACAAAATGCGATTAATCGGGATTCAATATTTTAATACATTGACAGCCTTATTAAAATACAGTATATACTGTACATTTGACATCTTATTCCGTTTGTGGACTTTTTTTGACAGTGCCTTACAGCATGTTTGGATTTCGAGGGCTAAATAAGCTTTGCTTTGCTTCTTCCTACTCCTTTTTAGACGAGTGGAATTGTGAATTGTAGCACATGCTGTATTACAACGTAAGCTGTATGCATGATCAATATAAAATGAATCCATTACCATCATTAACTACCTCTTACCGTGTAATTCTGGGTAATTCCCTCACCCTTCTCACAGTCATCATTACCCCACCAGATGAAATGTTGCATGGATCTCCTGAGTGACAGCGACAGTCATTTTGTATTTCTTCCTTTTTTTCAATAAAAGATTGTACCAATAGTGCTGTTTGGGTTGGTGCTCTTGTAGGCCATTCCAGTCTTGTGCAGGGCTACCGTCTTGTCCCTAAAATCTCATGACAGCTGTTTGGTCTTGCCTAACCACCACCAGAGGTTTGCACGGAAGACACGGCTTCTATGACAGGTATCTTCTATCAGTGCAATGACTTTAGATGATGCTAACTTTTTTAAAGAGACAGGACGATCTTTTGTGGCGGGAAGGCCCATAACGGAATGAATTAATAAGCCAAGTTAGCTAGCAAGGCACTGTGAACTACAAACAACCAAGTTGCAGGATATCATAAGCACAACTAGCAACACTGGAGCACCGGGAGCGAAGAGAGACGGAATGAAGGAGTGAATGTTTTTATTTTGGACATGTTAGATCTTTTTTGTGGCTATTCTTGGTTTGCTCAAAAGGTTTTTTGGGGGTGAAAAAAAACAAAAAACATCATCCACTTAATCCACCTTATTTCTTTGGAAGCAGAGCTTAATGTTTGCCAGTCTGTTTTGGTTTAGACAGACAGCTTTCCTCCTCATCTCATTGCACGTGCAGAAGAACCTGCGGCCTTGACATCAACCACAGAAGGACACCACGCCAATTCAGCCATCAAATTCAATGACATCACTGTTTGGACAGTTTTAAGCGTGTGTGCGTGGTCAGCTGCTGGCTTGCTTGGGCTGCATGATGGATGCCTTGCAAAGCAACTGGCAAAGATTTCCACAGCTGCAGTACATGGTACCTCAGCGCTGCCCAGGAAGGCGCTTGATATCACCGCAGTCCATAAAAGGGAGAAATGAGGTAACAGGCAGTCTCATGCGTTCACGTTGACATGTTCTCGTTATGTACACTGCAGTACTGTATAGTGTACTGTATGCTCCTTACATAGACTACACCTAATGATGCTTTCCTTTGAATGACACATCTGGAGATTTTCACAGCTGATTAAAAGAATACCTGTTTGAACACCTCATTTAACCAAATAAGGTTGAAGATATCCAACACAGACTTCAGGATGACAGGATGAAGCAAACCAAAACCGCAGGAATACACGTGGTTTTGAACAACGCCTGTCAAAACTAAGCATTGTTATGTTTAGCTCTGCTCGTATTGAATGTCATCAGGTTGTGCAAGTCACAATGCAGGCCGTAAGTCAGGGGCTAAATGTAAGCCATAGATTTAACTGGTGTTTTGCGGGCCGGTGTTCTTTCCAAGAAATTCTCAGTAAATAATCCAGCCAGCTCAGTGAGTCAGAGGAACAGCTCTTGCATAAGTACGGCTTTGAAAGTCAAACCATATGCACGATGTGGCTTCAGTAAATCAGATTAGGATTTCGTATCCAGCGTGTGGACATTCAAAAGTGCTTCCTTGTTTTTTGTGCTGTGTAGTCTCAACTGGGAGGAGTTATCAACACGAGGGACGTGATACCGAATGAATACAAGGCCAGTATTCATTCCTCGTCACTTCACACTTTCTTTGGTGGTTAAATATGGACTATTATTAGTTAAAAACCACCGTTATTCCTGTCCCTTTATTATTTAGGCGAACCCAGCCTGATGGTTTTATCCAGTGTTCTAGGGGTTGCTAGGTATCGGGATACTTGCCTAGTAACAGCCCAGTTGTCTTACGGGTTGTGCCATGGGCAGTGGCATTCCAGCGTGCAGTAGTTCTAGTGAGAAGTGAGTTATTGCTGGTTGCCGTGTAATCCTGGTGTGCAGTGAATTATTCAAGTTGCAGAGGTTTTTTTTTGTTTGTTTGTCAGCAACGCTGCAGGCATTATGAGTGTCTATACAGCATATATATCCATTCAATATATTACTTAAAATTGGCTTTAACTTAAAAACAAAACAACCTAATTGTATTTTGTAGTGGTGCACATTATATGTAGCGAAATTGAGGGACGGATGGAAAACCCTGTTCACAGTTCAGGCCAAAAGTTTGGACACACGTTCTCATTTAATGCGTTCTCTTTATTTTCATGACTATTTACATTGTAGAGTCTCACTGTAAATAAAGAGAAAAAAATGAATATCAAAACAGTAGGGGGCTTGTCGTTAGGAGTCAGTTTTGGACTCCTAAAATTGCAAAAACATTGCATGTGTCCAAGTGAATGAGAAGGTCTGTCACAACTTTTGGCCTATTTTAAGTACTGTATGTCCATAAATTACTCCACTTGAGGCAGGACCTCATCCCCGACCCGGAGATGGCACTCCACCCTTTTCCGGGCGAGAACCACGGACTCGGATTTGGAGGTGCTGATTCTCATCCCAGCCGCTTCACACCCAGCTGCGAACCGATCCAGTGAGAGTTGAAGGTCACTTCTCGATGAAGCCAACAGGACCACATCATCTGCAAAAAGCAGAGACCGTATCCTGCGGCCACCAAACTGAAACCTCTCAATGCCTTGGCTGCGCCTAGAAATTCTGTCCATGAAAGTAGTGAACAGCATCGGTGACAAAGGGCAACCCTGGCACAGTCCAACCCTCACTGGAAACGGGTCAGACATATTGCCGGCAATGCGAACCAAACTCTGACGCCGGTCATACAGGGAACGGACCACCAGGATTGGGTGGTCCGATACCCCATATTCCCGGAGCACTCCCCACAGTATTCCCCGAAGAACACGGTCAAATGCCTTCTCCAACTCCACAAACCACATGTAAACTGGTTGGGCAAACTCCCAAGCACCCTCAAGGACCCTGCCGAGAGTATAGAGTTGGTCCACAGTTCCACGACCAGGACGAAAACCACACTGCTCCTCCAGAACCTGAGATTCGACTATCCGGCGGATCCTCCTTTCCAGAACCCTTAAATAGACCTTACCGGGAAGGCTGAGGAGTGTGATCCCACGATAGTTAGAACACACCCTCCGCTCCCCCTTCTTGATAAGCGGGACCACCACACCGGTCTGCCTGTCCGGGGGCACCGACCCTGACGTCCAGGGTTTTTGAGGGTTTTTGCCTCAGCGACCGCCAGGGCTGTAGACCGCTTGGTCTTCCGGTAACTGTCAGCTGCCTCCAGAGTCCCATGGGCCAAGACGGCCTGATAGGTCTCTTTCTTAAGCTTGACAGCATCCCTCACCGCTGGGGTCCACCAACGGGTTCTGGGATTACCGCCACGACAAGCACCGACCACCTTACGGCCACAGCTCCGATCAGCCGCATCGACTCAATGTCAGCTGCCTCCTTTGGAACTTGGTCAAAGTTCTCCCGCAGTTGGGAGTTGAAACTCCTTCTGACAGGGGATTCTGCCAGACGATCCCAGTAGACCCTCACAATGCGTTTGGGTCTGCCATGTCTGACCGGCATCCTCCCCCACCATCGGAACCAACTCACCACCAGGTGCTGATCGGTTGACAGATCCGCCCCTCTCTTCACCCGAGTGTCGTCAAAACATCTTGCCGAAAGTCCGACAACACAACCACAAAGTCAATAATCAAACTGCAGCCCAGGGTGTCCTGGTGCCAAGTGCACATGTGGACACCCTTAACGTTGAACATAGTGTTCGTTATAGACAATCCGTGACAAGCACAGAAGTCCAATAACTCAAGTCTCATCTGAGAGAGACTTGGAGTAGAACCGCTGCTCCTCCACATTGCGAAGAGCCAGATGAGGTGGCTCGGGCATCTGGTGAGGATGCCTCCCGGACGCATCCCTGGCAAGCTGTTCAGGGCACGCTGGAGAGACTATGTCTTTCAGCCGGCCTGGAAACGCCTCGGCATCCGCCGGGAAGAGCTGGACAAAGTGGCCGAGGAAAGGGACGTCTGGGCTTCCTTGCTTAGGCTGCTGCCCCCACGACCCGACCTTGGATAAGCGGAAGAAAATGGATGGATCGATGGATATTATGTATTATTTTTAGTACCAGTATTTTTGATATTCTATTTATACAGCAAATATATTGTACTTACGTAATAAGTATCTATTTGTTATTTGTATTCCTTCTTTAAGTGTTATTGCATGTTAGTCTGTTTACTTGCTGTATTTACCATGTTTATCAGTAATGATTATATATTCTGTATTCATAAATTACCTATATAATGTTTCTGGAGAACATCCAAAACAGTATCTACTCTCCTGGAGTATGCTGGAGTAATATGCTTGAGTACGTCTGTGGGAATTTGTGTCCATTCATTCATAAAAACATTTGCAGTCACAGAAGTTAGAACTAGGGCTGTATTCATTCATAAATACGCAGGCATGTCCTCACGCTTGTGTCATATGGTTGACTATACTGCATCTGGTCTGTCATCTACAGCATTTATAAGGTGGTGGCAAATCTCGATGACAGCAGGAGTGACGTTGCAGCAAAGACAGCTGGTTGATGCTGCCAGATATGACGTTAGCACAGCTGGACTTGCAAGGAGACATGGACAGCATCCAGTAACAACCTTCTCAAGTCCCATATGTCCTTGGACGTTTACGACCTTGTGAGGATCCATTCCTACAAGTGCTGCAATTGAATGGAGCAACTTTTTTATGTTCTGTTTTGCTGGTTTACTCCCTTAGAAAGATAGGAACATTCCAGAACTTTTATGGTAGTTTTTTTTTGTAATCGAGAGACAGAGGTTTTTTTGCATAAAGATTATACATTAATTTGGATTTGACTGTGTTTGATTACCTACAAACCAGCAAGCAAACCTCAACAGACTGGCTATGTACTCATGAAGCACACAAATTAGTCCTGTCACCTTAAGAAAGTGCTCCCAATCGCAACTCCTCATGTCGAAGAAAGTCACCTGTCACAGTCTGGCAGTCTCCTCCAGTCAAACCTCTAAACCACCATAGGCTGAAGAGCTGTCAAAATACCTCAGAAATTGTAGACCCGCACATGACTGGAATGGACTACAAGAATCAGCAAGAAGCTCGGTAAGAAAAAGAAAACTATTTCTTCATTCCCAACTGGAAGTAGCTTTCTTCAGCTTTTTACAGCTACAAGTAACCTTCTTACCGATATCCAAAATACCAATTTTGGCAGGAGCTCTTTCCTCAACCTAATGTGCAACAAAAAGTGCCATATTTATTTTAACAATTCATTTAAAATTCAAAAACAAAAAGACAATGAGCCATTACCGATGAGCAATTATTTGAATATGTTCTCCTACTATCAAAATCTACAAGACAATTTGGAAAGCTGCACATTTCTTTTTGCCCATCCATATCCATATAAGTATAAAGTAAGTGCAAAATATGACACATTCAACTAAAAAGGTTAAATGAAATGATAAACGCAGCTCATTCAGCATCTCTCCGCCAGTGACTTATTATTGTGCTGTGACTCGTCTTGATGTGTGATATTAGACCAGAAGTATCGAAGCAAGACAATTTTCTTTCTCCATAACAAGCACTTTACAATTCCGACTAGATATAGTCGGACTCACCTAAACCCACAGTTTGGGCTCTGGAACCAAATTCCTTGAGAAGGGCTGGACCTTGTTCTACTCTGGAGTTGCTGCAGGGGAGAGGCGGCGAGCTGGGGTGGGCTTGTTAATAGTCCCCCGGCTTGGTGCCTCTGTGCTGCAGTCATCCCCGGTGAACGAGAGGGTTATTTCCCTACGGCTTCGGGCTGGGGAAAGGGCCCTGACTGTGGTTTGTGCGTACGTGCTGAACGGCAGTTTAGAGTACCCAGCTTTCTTGGAGTCTATCAGAGGGGTGCTGGAGAGCATCCCAGCTGGTGACTCCATAGTTCTACAGGGAGACTTCAACGCCCATGTGGGCAATGACAGTGTGACTTGGAGGGGCGTGGTTGGGAGGAACGGCCTCCCTGATCTGAACGCGTGTGGTGTGTTGTTGCTGGACTTCTGTGCGAACCACAGTTTGTCCATAACAAACACCATGTTCGGACATAAGGATGTCAATAAGTGCACTTGGCACCAGGACACCCTAGGTCGCAGGTCTATGATCGACTTTGTATCATCAGACCTGCGCTTGTTCTGGACACGTGGCTGAAGAGAGGTGCTGAGCTGTCAACTGATCACCACCTGGTGATGAGTTGGATTAGATAGCGGGGAAGGATGCCGGACAGACCTGGTAGATCCAAACGCGTAGTAAGGGTGTGCTCGGAACGTCTGGCAGAGTCTCCCGTTCGTCGAGTCTTAAACTCTCATCTCCGGCAGAGCTTCGCCTGCATCTCGAGGGAGGACCGGGATATTAAGTCCGAATGGGCCGTATTCCGTGCCTCCATTGCTGAGGCAGCCAGTCGTAGTTGCGGCCGCAAGGTGGCCGGTGCCAGTCGTGGCGGGAAGCCCTTAACCCAATGGTGGACACCGGGGGTTAGGGCTGCAATGGGGCTGCATTCGCATTGCCAGCAGTAAGTCGAGCTTGTTTCCGGTGAACGTTGGCCTCCGCCAAGGCTGCCCTTTGTCACCGATTCTGTTCATAATCTTCATGGACAGAATTTCTAGGCGCAGTCAAGGTGTTGACAAAGTTTGGTGACCTTAGGATCTTTTCTCTGCTATTTACAGACGATGTGTTCCTTATGGCCTCACCGGGCTGTGACCTACAGCATTTACTGGAAAAGTTTGCAACTGAGTGTAAAGCTTCTGGGATGAGACTCAGCACCTCCTGTACCCTCTGGGTTGGGAGTGAGGTCTTGCCTCAGGTGGAGGAATTCAAGTATCTTGTGGTCTTGTTCACGAGTGAGGGACGGTTGGAGCGCGAGGTCGATCGACGGGTTGGTTCAGCGTCAGCAGTAATGCGGTCACTGTACCGGACGGTCGTGGTGAAAAGAGACCTGAACCGGAAGGCAAAGCTTTCTGTTTACAGATCGATCTATGTTTCCACCCTCACTTATGGTCATGAGTTATGGGTCATGACCAAAAGAACGAGATCGCGGATACAAGTGGCTGAGTGAGTTTCCTCCGTACGGTGGCTGGACTCACCCTAAGAGATAGGGTGAAGAGCTCGGCCATCCGTGAGGATCTTAGAGTAGAGCCGCTGCTCCTTCACATCGAGAGGAGCCAGTTGAGGTGGTTTGGGCATCTAGTCTGGATGGCTCCCGGGCGCCTTCCTGGTGAGGTGTTTCGGGCATGCCCTGCCGGGAGAAGGCCCCGGGGAAGACCTAGGACATAGCTGGAGGGACTATGTCTCACAGCTGGCCTGGGAACGCCTTGGTGTCCTCCCGGTGGAGCTGGAAGAGGTCGCCAGAGACCGGGAAGTCTGGACTTTCCTACTGAGACTGCTGCCCCCGCGACCCGGATAAGCGGAAGAATGGAATGGAATCCAATTACCCCTTCACAGTGCTTCACAATCAATGCAGATTGCATATTTACATCTAAAGGTGAATCATTGTTACTGCACACTCATCATGTTGTGCACTTCACTTGAAGTCACTGCATAACATTACTAACTACATGTATACTAATTGTCACGTTCTGCATTTTTTTTTGGCGTGACAGTTTGTTTAGTTTTTAGTAGTATGCCTGTCTTGTTTATTGTTTATTGTCGTCGTTTTGGTCATCGTTTATTGCCCAGTTGCTGCTGAATTTTAATGATAATGCCTTTCAGCATTATCATGAAAATACCTGCCTATCTGATCTGTTTGGGCGTCCTGCTCTCCGCATCCTCGTGGTCGTTTCACCATGCCGAGATGAGGACGTGACACTAATAGACCATCATACAGCTTAGCCAAGCTTAGGCTTTAGACACAGAGATCAAGCATAGGAGTTATAGCTAATGTTTGATGAGTAATAAGGAGTTTCACATTTCACACTGTATGTTACATGTGTTCTAACATCTTCCCATTTTTCATGTAGCCTACAACATAATGCCCCGGATAAGCAGAGGAAAATGGATGGATGGATAACATAATGCTGTTCTCCTGGACCACACTTGCCCTCTGGCTCACATTTACACAAAGTTTCATGGGGTATGACATGAAGAGTGAATTTCAGCCACATGTTGAACGGAGGTGGCCTCTGAAGTGGGGCATCTCATTAAAAACACACCAGATGGGTGACGTCAGCCTGTCAGACACAATGCTGGAGGCTAAGTTGCTCTCAGGCGGTGATGTATTTATTATTTGTCCAATGGCAAATAGAGAACACCGAGGACACCTGGCCAATACCGCTTTTGGAAAACCCTAACACCGTTGAGACGTACTCTGAAGAGTGCAAAACATTATGTGTTGTATGATTTATTATCGACACATTTTCTTGGCTGTAAAAACATTTTGTCATGTCTTGTTTTTAAATACTGGTGGTCCTCGTTTTATAGCATTTCCTAATGGAGCGTTTTGTGGCTACAAAGTGGGCTCAAATAAATTATTAATATTGGCAAAGGAATACGTTGGCAGAAAAATTTGGCAAATAAAAAGTAGTTATGCTACATTGAGGAAGGACAATGTCACTTTTGTTCTTTGTTGTTAGCATTTTAACTTTAACCTACATTACGTTTCCCAATAGTGATGCCTACTTTTCTGTGCGTCGAAGAAAAGAAAAGTGAAAAGTGAAGTAAAATCAGATTGTGTAAAAGTGGAGAAAAGCCAACCATTTTTGGGTGAATTTCTGGCCAAAGCAATTGAATGTTTTAACCATCATGAAAAAAATATATATATAATAAATAATAATATAATAATAATAAAATATAATAGTAATAATAATAATAAACATGGTGCCTTTGAAGATGTGAAAGGATCTCCTATGAAATGGCCTGCAATAATTAAGCATCGTAGTCGTGTCATAATTTAGCCTCTCGCCCTCCCTTGCAACGCCCATTCCAGCGTGCAAGACAACGACATGGGATAAAAGTAAGGAATCATTCTCTTTTTTATGACTGTTTCATTTAATTCTTGCAATTAACCTTTTTAGTACTGTATGGTACACAGACCTGATCAAAATCTTAAGACCAGTTGAAAATTTGCTAGAATTTTCCTTTTGCAGATTTGGATCTTAATTAGGTTTTAAGTAGAGCTACAATATGTAAAAGCAAGAAGGGGGAGTGTGACAAAAAGCACTTTCAAAAAGTCATTTATTGAAGACAACGATTAAATTGGAATAGGCTGTTTATCAGCTGATCAAAAGTTTAAGACCATCACTCAAAAAATGACAAAAAGCTCTCCAAACCAGAACAAAAAAGTTCTCAGTAGGACTCAGTAATGGGTAGCTCCACCGTTCTTGTTAATCACTTCAAATATCCATTTAAGCATGCTAAATGCAAATGTTTCCAGGAAGCTTGTGAGAACATTGCTCCAAGTGGTGAAGATGGCTTCACAAAATGCATCTGTCTGGAACTGATGGCCATTTTTATAAACTTCCCTTGCCATCCATCCCCAAATGTTCTCTACGGGATTTAAAATCTGCGATTTATGCAGGATGGTCCAAAAGAGTGATGTTATTCTCCCTGAAGAAGTCCTTCATCAAGCGAGCATTGTGAACTGCAGTGTGAGCTGGGTTTTTCAACAGAACGTTACCACACAGACGAGGGCCCTCGGTCATGCACATAACCAGCCGCCGTCTGACGACCCTGCACCCTGCAGACCAGACCAGGCAAAGACTTGACGGAAAACTAAATGCACAAAGTGAAAGACTGACTCTCCAACAAGGTACACTGGACTGGACAAGACAGGAGCGAAAAGAGAGAACTGATTGGAGGCGACACAGGGAAGACAAGTAAGACAAGACACAGGTGTATAAATGGCAGGAAACACGAAAGACATAAAGAGCACAGCTGAAAACACTCTGAGAAATAGGATCCAAACTAAAGTAACAGCCCCCAAGGGCCAGAGGCATTGTGGTTCGAGACGTTCTCAAACTAAAGGACAGATTGAGAAGGTCTGGAGGAGGGCCTTCTGTCCTACAGGATCCATCTGAAAGTCAGTAAGAAAAAAGGAGGAGGACACCTCTGGGGCAACTGGAAGGGCAGGCAGGATGCCAGGAGATTGAGTAGTGAGTAGTGGCACCACTACTGACGCCGTATTTTATGCCAGTGTGGATATGCATGTCTTGGTTATTGTAGTCAAACAACGATTCTCCGCGGATAAAAAAAGTATTTGAATATTTTTTACCAAAAGTGAACTACACACTTAATTTTTTTAAATTGGCAACCTTTATTATGCATTCATTTTCTCGTGGCAACCTGTATTAATGTAATAAAAACTCCATTGAGGCCGGTGTCTCACGTCAGTTGTGAACACATTTATGCACTCAAAAGACTAAAAGTAAGATGCAAGAGCACTGGTGTCATGACCATGCCCTGTGCACAAAGCATTGTCCATAAAAGCATGTTTGGTGTGGAAGAACATGAGGACCCTGACCTAATAATAGATAACTTGGTGTAAAATTAACAGTCTGCTGAATGAATTGCACAACAGTCAACACAATGGACATAACGATGAGCTCATCCTAAAAGGGAGCCCAGTAAAAAATTCTTGTTGATTTCATCACCAACCACTGTATTGTTTCTCTTTAGAAGCAGTAAGTGGGCAGGTGCATGCATGCATGCATGCATGCGTATGAAAGACTGATGTCTTTTCCCCTCCACCGTTCACCTTTGCCAGACAGTATCTGTCGGCAACGCTGCAGGCGTCTTTCCCCCATGGTGTGGAGTTACCATGGTACAGAGATACACTCAAGAGAAACAGTGTTGTTGTCACCGCAGTCTCGTGTTTGCACATTCCACGTAGTATTTTGTCTCAAGCAGGGAATTAACTGAGGCAATACTGAGGAGAGGAGAAAGCAAATCTCCTGGTCTCACTGAGCTGTATTTGGTTTAGGTCTTAGTCATGTAGGTCTGTAGTGACCACCGTTTGTGGTTGGGCAGGGGAAGAACTTGGTGTGGGTTAGCATAAAAGTGAGAATCCAGGAATTTTGTAACATCTGTGTTACTAACATTCAGCAGGAAAAATGTACACGCCAGGTCTGCTGTAACATTGAAAGTACTCCCTGTCTCTCAGACCCCCCTTACAAGTCACCTCTACGGAGGCCCATTGTTATGGTCTCGTCGCGGCATTGCGGAACGACCCCGGAGATGCAGAGAGCTGGACGTCAGGCAGGTAAGGTTTGCAGGAATCTTTAATAAATATGCTGCCAAGCAGCAGCAGGAACAAAGCAACGATACAGGAAGAGGGAAAAACTAACAATGAAGCGACAACCACCGGCACGCACACCTGAACATAAATAGCCAGGAACTACATGAGGAACAGGTGCTCAGTATTTAACTAAGTGACCAAACTAAGAACCGGCCCAGAAAATACATGAAAACAACACAAGAAAACTAACCCAAACTGTCACAAGTCAAGAATATACAACGTGACACCCATCACACTATTGGAGACGCACTGACTTTTGGTTAATTGGCAACTCTAAATTGTCCATTAGAGTGTGAATGTGAGTGTAAATGGTTGTTTGTCTATATGTGCCCTGTGATTGACTGGCGACCAGTCCAGGGTGTACCCCGCCTCTCGCCCAAACGTCAGCTGGGATAGGCAACCCTAATGAGGATAAGCGATATAGAAAATGGATGGATGATTTAGAGGTATATTTTTAATAGGGAAAGACAGCATATCAACAGTAAACAAAAACATTAAAATAAAGATCAAACTATGAATTCATTTCATATTCATTGTATTTGATTGATTAAAAAAGTATTTGATACTCTACCAACCAACAAGAATTCTGAACCCCTTAGACATCTTAATGGATATCATGAAGCACACAAATTAGTCCTTGATTAAGAAGCTTGGTGAGACAGAGACCACTGTTTATAAGATAATGTGAGCATGGAAGATATACAACATACCAGTCAATCACCCTCACTCAGGATGTTCACGCAGCAAGTCACCTCAAGGGGTAAGGCAAGGGACCATCCTACAATTACCCAGGATTAGCTGGTTAGTGTGAAGGGAACTGGGAGCACCGTCGCCAAGAAAAGCACTCGTAACCCACTCTCCTGTAATGGATTCAGATCCTGCAGGTTCTGAAGTTTGTCACACCTGAATGCTCCAGACAAGGTTTGGGAGAATAGGATGTGTGGTCACATTACACCAAAACATCAACATCAACTGGACTTGCCATGTTTATAGGCAGAGAAATGCTGAATATGACCCTAAGAACATCATTCCCATCCCACTTTGTGATTGTTTCTCTCCTAAGGATACAGCATGACAATAACCCAAAGCATATGGCCAAGGTAACAAATGGTTGTCTCAAAAAGAAGCTCATTTAGAGGCTGGGGTGGCCTAATCAGCCATTGGCCGTTAATCCCATCAAAATCTGCAGGGGTAGCTGAAAGTTTGAGTTTCCAAGAGTCAGCTTTAGAACTCCGAACGTAGAGTGCATCTATAAAGAGGAGCCGACTGAAATCCCTCCGGAGATGTGTTGCCGCGAGGACCAACCACAGGATACATCTGATATCCACAGTGAGACAGAGTGTTTTATTCTGGCTTGCACAGCACTGGCAGCTCGTATTGCGTTTGACCGTCAGGCTGAACGTTTTTGTGGAAACCCAACCATCCAATTTCAGTTTATGTTAAATAATGCACCAGTCATACCTTAACAAAAGCATTAAATACAAAATGTTAATGAAACTCTAATAAACAAGATAACAACTACTTACTTTTATTCCTGCAGTTGTCTTGCACACTGGAAGAGGTATTGCAAGGGAGGGAGAGATTGGCTTTTTGGAAGGAGGAAGTCTCATTAATGAGACTTAATGCTTATTGCCTGCTTAGTTATCACCGCCCGTTATGTAGTAGAAGACCCTTTCACATGTTCAAATATACCATCTGTCTCTTTCATGATGTTTGCAGCATTTGAGCGGTTTGGACCAGGTATGCAGCAGTGTTGATTGGCATTTCTACACTTTATGAGCATTTTACTTCATAATTTCCTTCATAATTTAACTTCACATTTCACTTTGACTTTCCTTCTCCTTTCCTTTCTTTCACACATTGCAATCAGAAGAGTTTGTGTCATACAGACATTTTTTTTTCCCCTTTGTTGACCGGAGAGGACGTACAAGGCAAGGGCTCTGCTGAGGATACTATAAAGTACAACTATTTTGGTGCTTTCCTGAATACATTTCATGGACACAAGACCACAACTGTTTGCTGATTCCCTCAACCTCAGCTTGGATCGGCGAGAGGTACAGATTCCTTGACATCGACGAGTTACATGTGCTGAAAGCTGCTGGGAAGCCAAGCTAACCAGCTACTCACTGAAGTTTAAAGCAGTTGCCTAGCAACAATGCCAAACAAAAGGAAAAAGAAAACAGAGAAAGCATCTGTTACAATTGTACAGGATGCAGACCCTGGATACATGGACTCAAAATCACAGGCGTCAGTCTTGTTGCCAAATGTGGTGGAGGAGGACGACTACAGCCACGAGTCGAGAACATCAGGAAAACAAGAAGAAGAGGAAAATTTATGGGAGTCCTGGATGCAAGACTTTAAGAAGTTAAGACAGATAGACATGGAGCTGCAGAGGCAGGAGATACGGGAGTTCACTGCAGCACAAACAGACCTTGAGAATTTGCAGTCACAGATTCAATACGTACAATCGCAGAATGAAAAGATCCAAGGGGTCCATGGTGATGTCATAAACCTTATGGAGGAAAATAGAGCACTGAGCAAAGAAACTAAAGCTATAAAAAAAGAAATTGAGAAGTTGCAAGATAAAAATGTTGCGTTGTGTGCTGCTCTTGAAGAGGTTAAAAACCCTACGGCAGATAATAAAGCACTACGCACTGATATCAAGGCTTTGCAAGATAACATAAGGTCACTATTGAAAGAAAATGCTGCCTTGCGTGCTGCTCTCAAGAAGGTTAAAAACCATATGGAAGAAAATAGAGCATTTTGCAAGGATGTTTGAGTTCTGCAGAATGATATCAAGACATTACTGGAAGATAATGCTGCCTTGCGTGCTGCCCTCAAGGAGGTTGACACCCCAACGGAAGTAAACAATGCATTACGCAACGACATCAATGTTCTACAGGATGATATCAGGACACTATTGAAGGATAACGCCGCCTGGCGCACCGCTTTGGAGGAAGAGAAAGAAGCAAAGGATAACATCACCGAGCAAATGAAAACTATAATGGATGAGATGGATCAGAATTCAAGAATGATTATGTGATCCTCACAGGGCTCAGAATTACACTCCACTGTAAGAGGGATTACATTCAATAATACGAACATTGATATTAAGATTAAAAGAGCACGCTCAACAAAGTATTAAAATCAGGAACTCAAGTACTTCCATTTAATGACACTCACAGTACAACACCAAGACAGCAAGATGTTGATCTGGAAATCAACAACGGAAGAGGAAAGAAAAGAGGAGGAAAAAAAGAAAAGGGAAAAAAAAGGATTTTTTAAAAAAGAAAATATGATATATGCATGTATGTGTATGTATGTAATATAAATATGAATGTATGTGTGTGTATGCATGTATATAAACAGTATGTATTAGCAAATCATGTGAGAAGGGGGTAGGATTAAATAAGATCTGCTTCTTCCTACTCCTTTTCGGACATGTAGAACTGAGGAAAGTAAACATGAATAATTATTGTACAAAGTATGCATGTTCCAAACAAATAAACCAAACCAAACATAATGAAGGGGGAAAAGTAAAAAACAAAAAAACCCTGCTATGCACACTCATCTTTTTGCTGTACAAGAATAATGTAAGGGAGTGCATGGAAACCAAGAAACATTTTAAACATCATACTGCGAAACGTCGTGCCATGAACGATCTTATCACAAAAAGCCGCCACGCTAAACGCCGTACCACGAAACATCGGAATACAAAATGACGTATCACAAAGCGTTGTACTACAAAAGATTGTACCACCAAACCTAACATGAAAAGTAATAACACAAAACGTGGCATCTAAAAATGTCCTATGCGATTAGACAAAGACAGCCATGATGGTGATGGTGAGAACATCACCGACTGACAATCTATGTATGTATGGGATGGTTGCATTTCTATCGCTTCCATTTGTCACCCTTGAAATATTTTTACTCTTGGTTCATAACTTTTGTACTGTGTCAGATTTTTTTCAGAATGTCTGCATGCCACAGAAAAATGATATAAAGGATTCTCTCCAGGACACAAAGGCAGCATTTAGTTGCCTCTTTTTCATCTTCAGTAGGATCCTACTGATATTTTATCTGATATTTAAACATACCAAATGAATTGGACTTTTTATAATCCAATTTGTTGTGCAAGGTGGTGCTTATCATTCATTAGCATTGGCACCAATGAAACGCAGCATCCTTATCCCATACTTGAATGTACTTGTGAGTGTTGCAGCTGATGCTGTTGTGTGAATGCTGAGAAGAGCCATCATTTTGTTTTACGTTTAACATGACATGTAACATTCTGCTTATTCTGTGCACGATGGCATGGCTCCAGTCGTGAATCTTGTGGTTTCTGGTTTGTTCCTCAATCGGTAGATAGATTGTAGCACATTTCAAGGATATTTCTACTTTTCAGGTCAGCTTAATAATGTCAGCATTCACACACAATCTCTACTGAAAATGTTTCTGCCTGTTATTGTGGGTTGGGACTCACCTATTGAACAGCAATTCTGCTCTGATATAGGTCTACCTTTACTGCAAACAACTTTGTTTCATGTCAATTATTTCATCACATTACAGCAATTTTGCGTAACTTTCCTAATTTCTCAATTGCAGTGTGGCCCTACTGCTCCTTCAAACAAATGACAAACAGAAATGGCCGCCTGTCAGACCTGTTTTTATGCATTTATCCATTACAGGTAACAATGACATCTTTGTTTTATTTATATACGGTATATATAGAGAGAGAGAGTGTAACGATTCATTCACTAGATCGATGTATCGATTTATATTCCTACAATCCAACTACATTAATCTGTGTTCACCAGATTGCCATTCCAGGCAACATATATCTATGTAACATTGTTTGAAAGGTCATCAATCAATTTAATCGATACTAGGAAATAAAACATTTGATTTATATGGGTGTGTGTTTTTAGCTATTTTAATGCTAAAAGATGTTAAACGTAACAGTTGGGTTTGTCCTAAGTCGATTAGTCATGCCTGTTGACTGGGGCGCGGATGACGTCATGTGGCGTTGAGCGTGCTCTGTTAAAAGAGTTTGTGTGGACGTCCTAAAACATGCAATGCAGTTTTTCATAGGATATGGGGAGTGTTTTCATTGGTATGCATGTTTCTTAGCTAGAGGACTTCTTCCTCTTCATTTGGGTATGGGATTTATGTGTTGGACCACATTTAAAGTCCAACTTTAAGCCTTTCAAAGTCATGGACGGGAGCGTCAGGACAATATAAAAGGCAGGTAGCGGCCATAAAGTTATGCTGATGTGCACGTTGAACAGGCAAGAAACGGGGGCTTGTTGTTTAGGGGTCCATTTTGGGAGCCACTGTTGCTCTGGCGGATGTGCCATTATTGCTTGCAATGATGAGCGTGTTGATAAAACGCCTCCTCGTAGCTTTAATGGCGTCTGTGCAAACGTTACAGTGTGTAGGATATTCATTTTTTACTTCAATATCTACCTGCAACATGAAATTTCATTCAAATCTGGTGGTGCAAAATAACACATCTAAAAATATATACACATATATACAGTATGTATAGATTATGCACACGCACACACATATACGCAGTATTAATAGTGCTCAGTAAATAACATTCATCCATTTGATCAAAGTGTTCACACGGCATATAACTTGATAAAGCCTGCTCTAGAAAGTTAGACACGAGTAAGGCGGCCGGTCCTGATAATCTCGATCTTTTTTTTGTTATAATTAAATTGGCTGCCGACTACATTGCAAAGCCACTTGCTTGGATTTTTAATTAGAGATTTAATACCCGCGACCCTAATGAGGATAAGCGGTATAGAAAATGAATAAAACAATTTCTCAGAGTCTGGAAATCAGCTTTAGTGTTCCCGCTGTCACGTTTTCGGTTACGATTTGTCCTCGGCATTGTAGCGACGACCCGAGGATGCGCGAGATGCGACTCAAATGCAGTTGGACTTACTTTTTTGTTATTTGCTGCAATGCAGCGACAGCAGACAATCAAACAGAAAGCAATGCTGCAACAAACTAGGAGTCCACACCTGAACTAAATAGGTAAGTAAGGAACAAGAAGCAGGTGTGAGGAAGCACAGAAACGCAAAACAGGGAAGGCGGGAAGCACATACAAAATAAGAGTATAACAGCCCTAATAGTAGAAACGAAATAGACTGACATCCAAACTAAAACCCAGAGCGTGACACCCGCTTCTGAAGGGTGGTGATCTTTCAGAGCTGAATAACTACAGACCCATTTCTGAACTTTAACTAAAATAATAGTTCTGCTTGATCAAAAACTCTCATTCCTGGCTCACATCTCCAATTTGGTCCATAAATTGAAAGTGAAACTGGGATTTTATTACAGGAATAGATCCTGTTCTTACCTCAGAGCTCGGAAATATCTTGTCTCTGCAACCTTTCTGCAGATGTTTCGTACACGAAGGTCTCGTTTAGATGGGCACCAGACGGTGTTGATCATTGTGCGTTACGCTTTGTTACTGGTTGTGGTCGCCTCACTCACCACCGCGAGCTCTATGCAAAAGCAGAGTGGCTCTCCTTGAGGTCCCTGAGGTATGCACATTGGATGATATTCTTCTTAGTTTAGTTCCGCCCCACATAAATCAAGGAGCACCTGTGACCCACGCTTTTGCACAACTCACCATTGAAATGTCTGCTTTGTAATGCTAGAACACCAGTGTTATCGCCATGGAATTAGAGTATGGTAACTGGGAAAGAAGCCCCCCTGCTGGATTGGTCAGGCATGGAAAAAGGTGGAAATCACGCTATCATCATGCTCTGGGGGGGCTTAGCGTTATGAAGGGGGGGGGGGTACCAGGAAAACTCTTCATTATTACAGTATTTTTCCGGAGGGTGGGCAGAAAATAATTTTATCTCCAAAAAGGGTGCGCTGCAAAAATTGTTTGAGAACCACTGCTCTAGGTTTGTTTTGGTTCCTAACAAGACCCACATGGTTTGAGGCCACATGTTCCTGCTGCTGCCTTGTCACTGAGCACTAACAGCCTCATACTCAATTACCATGACAGCCAGGACCTCCAAATACAGACGCTATTCTCACATTTGCACGGTTTTTTTTTCTGATGCCAATTACTTCACGATGTTGTCTTCCACTATATTGTAGGCTGAGTGCACGGCCAAAACCATAGCAGCACATTGATTCCGTTATTTGCTGTGTAATCTTCACAAAATCTTCAATCCAAATATTGCTACTGTCAATATGAATCATAACATCAGTACTGGAAGATCACTAGCATGAGGAAATCAATACTTTTAAGTTGTCTTCTGTGTTTATTTTCACAAACATCGTTGTTGATATCGTTATGTTTATGTGTTGTTTACAAACAACAGCAAAGTTATTACACATAGGAGAGCTTTGGTGGAAAGGCCACATGATTTGAAAAAAAAAAGCCAATAGTAGTTTTTGCTCTTAATGACTTATTTTGCATTATTGACTTTATTTTGCTTAAATAATTGTATGTAATAAAAGGGAATAACTGTATTATTTTGTTGCTATTGTTACTTCTTTTTCATATTACATTGTATTTATATACAGTACAGTGTTATCATATATAGAGGACGGAAAACATGTTTAGGACCTTCTAGGCCCTCTAGACATTAAATAAAGCCTAACATGGTAGACACAGTAAGAGAAAATAACACATACAAGACATAAATAAGACATAATATAGATTCACAGACATGCACACACGTGTTTGTTCTTTTTGTAAAGTCGCTTGCAAATTCCAAAGTCCCCGGCAACTACTGACACACATAGACTCCGTCTACACTTTGTTTCACTACACACTTACACACTACACACTTATATAATAATACAAGTTACTACCTTTTTACACACACACACAACCGGTAACCTGTAAAAATACTACAACTTGTTCAACGATGATGATGACGATGCTATGTTGCAGACACACACCCAGGTCTTTGGCTTTGAGGCGCTTATACTTGTATTTTATTTCATTTAGCCGTTTAAATTGAAATAGGCTGTTTATTAGCTGATCCAAATTTTAAGACCATCGCTCAACAAATGACAAAAAGCTCTCCAAACCAGAACAAAAACAATAGTAGACCTCAGTAATGAGTAGCTCCACCGTCCTTGTTAATCACTTTAAAAATTCATTTGGGTATCCTTTCTAGCGATATGGGACCGCACGGCGGCTGAGTGGGTAGCATGTTGGTCTCATAGTCTCCCCGTGCATGCGTGGGTTTTCTGCGGGTACTCCGGTTTCTTCCCAGATTCCAAAAACATGCATGTTAGGTTACTTGGTGTCTGTAGGTATGAACGCGCGTGTGAATGGTTGTATGTCGGCCCTGCGATTGACTGGCGACCAGTCCAGGGTGTACCCACCTCCTGTCCGAAGTCAGCTGGAATAGGCTCCAGCATACCCGTGACCCTAATGTGAATAGGCGGCATGGAAAATGGATGGATGAATGATGCGATATGTTTCCGAGAAGCTAGTGGGCTTCACGAAGGGCATCAACTGTCTGGAACTGATGAACTTCTCTTGCCATCCATCCTCAATTTTTTTTTTTCTTTCTCTGCAGGAGTCCTGCTTACCACTGGAGGCGGGGCAACGGAACACACCTGAGCGGGGAGGAGCTGGAGACTACTTAAGCGGATGGGCTGCAGCTGGAAAACGCTGGTCGTTGCATTCGCAAGCTCCGACTCAAGCTTCCTCTCGCTTCTGCCTCTGCCGTGTGCAAACTTAGACTCTGTTTCTACGTTTCGTGTAAGCTCATGCCTCACCTCAGGCTAACCCAGTAGGCGCTTGGCCTCGGTGTATAACAGGCCTGGCTGAGCGCCAGGACACCAGGTTGAAGACCCTGGAGGACCAGATTAACTCCCTCCTAGTGGCACTACAACTCCAGGCGGCTTCGACACCCCTTCCTGCCGCGGAAGCGACCACGGCACTCCAAGCCGGCTCCACACCACAAGAAACCAGTGCACACACGTTGTGCCCACAGCTCTCCAGACCCCAATGCTTCTCCCACGACACGGGAGACGTGCGCGCGTCCCTCACCCAGTGTGAGTGGCATTTTGAACATCAATCCGCGGCGTTCCGCTCTGAGCGCGCCCGGGTGGCTTTTGTTATCTCCCACCTTTCGTCACGAGCGTCGGCAGGGGCAAACGCTGTATGGGGACATCAGTCGGCTATATGCTCCTCGTACGCTGCCTTCTCAAGGACCATGGAGCAAGTGTTCCAAAAGGTACAAGGGACGCCATAGCATGTCAGACTATGCCATCGAGTTCCGCGCGCTCGCGGAGTGGAGCGATTGGAACCCATCCGCACTCCTGGACACATTCTATTCAGGCTTATCGGACACCATCAAGGACCGGATGATACCCTTGGACACCCCGGAACTCCTCGACGACCTCATTGCCCTGGCTATCCGGATCGATCACCGCCTCGCCGCCAGAGAGGAGGACAAGAGCCTGCGCTGGCCACGTGTCTTGGCCGCCAGCACGTTGCAGCAGCACGATGACCCGAACGCGAACGTGACCCTGCGGCACCCACACGCCGTGGGGGAGGGCGCTCCCCGCTCTTACGCTGGACGAGCCTATGCTACTGGGAGGGGGCCGTCTTCCCCCGGTCGAGAGAAGTAGACGCTGCCAGCTTCGTCTATGCCTCTACTGCGGCCAAGCGGGTCACATCGTCGCGAACTGGCCGATCCGGCCAGACTGCCACGGCACTCGCACAGCCAGTTCCACTCGCCCGACATGTCCACGGGAGGAGTCTACACCGGTCCAGCCTGCACTGGAGCCAGGTAGCGGCCGGCTACAACTGCCAGGTACGCTGTCTTGGTCCAACAAGGACATAGACTAATCCCTCTTTTCAATTTGTTGTCGAGGTGGATGCTTCTGATTCCGGCGTGGGGGCTGTCCTCTCCCAGCGCTCTCCCGGCGACCAGAGGCTGCACCCCTGTGCCTTCTGTTCCGGCCGCCTGACTGCTGCGTAGCAGAATTACGACATTGGCAACAGGGAGCTATTGCCCGTCGTGCTGGCACTGCAGGAATGGAGGCACTGGCTGGAGGGCTCGGAACTCCCGTTTGTCGTCCTGACGGATCATAAGAACTTGGCCTTTCTCCGCTCGGCTCAGAGGCTGAACCCCCGACAGGCACGGTGGGCGCTGTTTTTGGCCCAGTTTAATTTTACCATTACTTTTCGCCCCGGCGCCCAGAACGGAAAGCCTGATGCTCTCTCCATGTTCTCGTCGCCTTTGGAGGAGCACCATCCTAAGACGATCATCCCCGAGTCACAAGTGGTCGGTGCAGCGCAGTGGGAGGTAGAGAAGCGAGTGGCTGATGGGCTGAAGGACGTTACTCTACCCGAGGCCTGCCCTGTGGGCCGCTTGTTTGTTGTGCCTAAGCTCCGCTCAGACGCGCTCTGTTGGGCGCACAGTTCCAAGGTGGCCTGCCATCCTGGGGTTTCCTGGACCATCAACCCCCTTCCAACGGTTTTGGTGGCCTTCGTTGCGGGCGGACGTCAGGAGATTTGTGGCAGCCTGTCCGGTCTATGCGCGGAATAAGTCATCCCACAAGGCACCGGGGGGCCTCCTTCGACCACTCCCCGTTCCCTCCTGACCATAGTCCCATGTGGCTATGGATTTTGTCACGGGGCTCCCTCCCTCCAACGGCTGCACGGTCATTCTCACTCTGGTGGACCGCTTTTCCAAGATGGCTCATTTTGTCGCTCTCCCCAAACTGCCATCTGCCTTGGCGACTGCTGACCTGCTGGCTCGTCACGTGCTCCAGTTACATGGTATGCCGATTGACGTCGTCTTCGATAGTGGGGCTCAGTTTTTGTAAGCAGTGTGGGGGGCGTTCTGCAAAGCTCTGGGCACCTTGCCGAGTCTATCCTCGGGGTACCATCCACAGTCTAATGGCCAGACAGAGCGAGCTAATCAAGACTTGGAGGCCGCCTTACGTTGTGTTTGCCATGAGCAACCTGCTTCTTGGTCTTTTAACCTGACATGGATTGAGTATGCTTATAACACTCTCAGCTGCTCAGCTACAGGTCTCTCCCCTTTCCACGCGGCATAAGGTTTACAACCTCCGGTTTTTCCTTCTCTGGAGTCGGACGTCGCGGTTCCCTCGGTGACCGACGTGCCCACCTGACGTGGTGTAACACCCGGGACACACTGGTCCGGACTGCGGAACGTAACAAGCGGCTGGCCGATCATCACCGCTCGGAGGCTCCCAACTACTCTGCGGGACAACAGGTATGGCTCTCGACGAGGGATTTCCCCCTCCACACGGACTCCAAGAAGTTGCAACCCAGGTTTATCGGTGCTTACACCATTGAACGGGTGATATGGCCATCCTCTGTCAAACTCCGCTTACCTGAGTACCTTATGATGCATCCCACGTTCCACGTTTCCCTGGTCAAGACGTCGCCACATGCCCCCTGAGTCCTCCAGAGGTGCCTCCTCCTCCGCCCAGGCTAGTCGACGGCCACCAGACATTCATGGCCAAGGCCATCTTGGACGTGAGAAGAAGGGCCAGGAGTTTCCAGTATCTGGTTGATTGGGAGGGGTACTGTCCTGATGACTGGTCATGGATTTTCTAAGACTCTGTTTCTATGTTTCGTGCAAGCTCATGCCTCACCTCAGGCTAACCCAGTAGGCGCTCAGCCTCGCTGGCCATTTTTGTGCTTTGCTGTTTGTGGTGACTTGCATTTTGTTTGTATTTTTGCACCACCACCTTATGTTCCACGCTGAAAAACCAGAATAAATAACTTGTCTCCGCATCTGGGGGTCCAGTCTTTGTCTACACGTCACACAAATGTTCCCTATGGGATTCAAATCAGGGGAAGATGCAGGATGGTCCAAAAGAGTGATGTTATTCTCCCTGAAGACGTCCTTCGTCAAGAAAGCATTGTGAACTGCAGCGTTGTCCTGTTGAAAAATGAGGGATGCCCGCTGCAATATCTGCACGTAACCAGCAGCCGTTTACACTCACCAGGGCGCATAAAACACGGGGCACTAAAAGGTGGAAAAAAAATGTATTCTCTGATGAGAAAAAATTTAACTTTGACGGTCCAGATGGCTTCCAACGTTACTGGCATGACAACGAGATCCCACCTGAGATGTTTTCTACCCGGCATAGTGGAGGGGAGTCCATCATGATCTGCTTTTTTATTCAGTGGAACACTGGAGCTTCAGGTGGTTCAGGGTCGTCAGACGCATCAAGCATGTCCAAAGGAATCCATTCATCCATTTTCTTCCGCTTATGTGAGGTTGGGTCGCGAGGGGAGCAGCCTAAGCAGGGAAGCCCATACTTCCCTCTCCCTGCCCACTTCGTCCAGAACAAGACCCTGAGATACTTAAACTCCTCCACTTAGGGCAGGATCTCATCCCCAACCGGGAGATGACACTCCACCCTTTTCCGGGTGACGACCATGGACTCGGACTTGGAGGTGCCAAGTGCACATGTGCCCATTACGACATCAGAAAGACTTGTGCTTTTATGTGTTGTTGTAAATGTGTTCTGGTACAAGGGGAACTGAGTGAGGGCAGACAGGAAGTCACACTGGGTGCAAAGAGTTGAGTTTTAGCCTGGTGTGGATTACCGCCACAACAGTAGCCCGTGTTTTTATCAAGGATTTTTACTAAATATTATAATTCCTACTGTGAGAGAATCAAACCTGTTGTTCTGTGATCAAGTCTGTTTTTTGTTAACCTAACCGAACATTACAGTAACATTACTGACACCAAGGGGCCAGTGTAGAATACTACATAACATTCACAGCGTCTTTGAATGACTCTTCTGAATGCCTTATATTCATATTTTTGTTCATTTAGCCATTTTTAGGCTGGAAAATGCTAAGTTAAGCAAAAAATGTGTTAACATATATTTTTAACATTAGACGGTATTCAACCAGAAAACAGCGTGATGATGATGATTAATTATTCAAATAATTTGAAGCACAAAGTGGCGAGGGATCACTATATCCCTCCTTTTTCCAGGGGTTACATTCCTGACCACCAGCAAAAAGCAATTGATATACTCATAAAATTGGTTATTTTAGACATTTTGTTTCAGTCTCTTCTTTAAACCCCCCTGCTAACTAGATATTGATATTCTCCTCTGAGTTCACATCAACATTTAAAATAAAAGTGAATGTTGCAACTGCCATTGTTCTCCCACAACACATTCCAGATTTAAGCCCCAAATATGCCCTGCACACATTTCAAGTCTAACATGTATAGTATATTCACCACTAATCAATTATAATGTAAATTAATCCATTAACAATTGGAATCGGGGGCACAGTGTAGAAGTTATATATTTCACTTCATAGTCTCACGAAAACTATGATGCGTTCAAGGAACCCCTGAACAGAGTGTGAAATCTCAAACCTTAATGAAGAAACAGCAAAAAGACATAAACATGTAAAAAGTAGGGACTTTTTAACAGCGGTTAGTATGTATATTTGACCTGCATTATCGTGTATTTATAAATTGTTACCAACTGTGAATAAGATGTGTTTTCTGCAGGAAAAAATGGCATAATGTTGGAAAATAAAAATGGCTAAAAGCTGTAATTAAAATTAAAAGCAAGAAAGTAAGTGCTGAATTGCAAATGTGTGGCTACCCACTGCATTTACTAATTCATCAGGAATGACTTATTATTATTGTTAGGGGTATATTCTCAAAGGATGTCTAGTTTGTTGGGAAAGAAAATGCTGGCAAAATCTCCTTTAAACTTTAGTGACATATATTCCACGCTCTGTAGACCAGACTCAGTGGTGACAATCAAGTGAAAGAGAAAAGGAATGTTAATCTCATGGGAGTAATACTGCAATGACCAATCAGATAATCAGATTAATAGGGGCCCCTGCATTAGCCGTGTCACTCCGAGCATGAACAAATGCACAACAGTTTGGAGATGTTAACATCAAAATCATATCCCTCCTCAATGTCTAAGCCTAAATAAAAGCATGGCTCTGTCTTTAATGTATGCCTGGTTCTGAGGCATCTGAGAACTAAGAAATATTCATAAATTGGACATTAAGCATGAGTTGAAACTGGGCTGTGGCACGGAAGGGACGCTAACTAACTTCTTCCAAATGTGCAGTGACACAGTGGAAGATGACATCATCAATGAATAAACCTTTTTGCGTCGGAGCCCTCTGCAGTGGAAAGTCCCTCCGTTTCTAGTAAGAAAAGAAATCACAACACTACACAAAAGGCTCACTTCTGACCTTGACACCACCTCAGCACCAAACCTAAGGGCATGTTCCCACCATCTACTTGTGTGTGTGCAAAAAGTGTTCCCACCAAGCGGTCCCAGAGTCAGCAACAGGTGCAGCTGATTAACTACTGCCCCTCTCTTCCAGGAACTTTGCAAGGGGAAAACCTCCACTCTGCTCTCCTCCCAGTGGGACCATTTGTGCTCTGTCCGTTTGGCAACATTCCAGATAGAATAGAGAGCTCTTAGTTGTTCTGGGTGTGCACAAGTTTCATCAGTCAGGTTCCTGAAGTGACGCTCAAACAGTTAGACTTTTAATTAGATGTATTTGTGTTCTTCACTAATATTTTCAGCAAAACAGTGTTGTTTCAAATGAACTTGAATCTGGTCAGGCAGTTTTAAATCTAATATAATTTTTGCTGTTTCGCTTCTGTTATTCTTGTACTGCAGGTTTTGCACACAATTAGTTTTTTATCACCTTGTTGGTAAATGCATTTGTAAATGCAAATAAAAAATAGCCGACTGACACGTTCCAGTGTTAACCAGTGCCACTCTGCGGCAGTCTGGTGCTCACAGTCCACTACCTCATTGTTTGTTCTTTACAGTCATGTTAGTTGGGTATCTTGAATGGGAACACATTTACTCAGCACAGTCTCAAGTATTTTAAAGTCATCAAAATAAAGTCTGAGTCAGGTCTGGTGTCAGTGAGATCTAAGTCCAAGATGAGTTGCAAGTCTTAGATCATATTGTCAAGTCGAGTCTCAGGTCATTAAAAATGTGACTGGAGTCTGACTCGAGTCCAAGTCACATGACTTAAGTCCACCTCTGCTTTAGGGATGTTATTTCATGTGTAGAGCTCTCTAATAATGTGAAAACATGTATTTGAGTAAGTCACAAATGTTGTCTATGTTTTCTATGATCTAACCATGAAAATACGTCTTTTTTAAATACAGAATCCTATTTATCATGGTCAGGTCCAAAACCAATTAAGCCTGTTTTATGCTTTCTGCAAAACTGTGGTGTAAAATTACGTTACCCAAAAAACGACTCGGTCCTTTTCTGCACAGAGCATCCATGTTGGCAGTCCAGTCCAGTTTGTCATCCATATGCACTCACAGGTATTTGTCGGGGGTAACCACCTCCACACTGTGACAGGTTCTGGGTGTGTCCTACCACCAGTGTTTTTTTCAGGGGCAAAGAACCACAGGATTTCAGGCTCTCTGAACCTTTTGACTTCCTCACTGACCCGGTCCCTTCAAAATTTTGCTGCCAACCTTATTTCAAAGTCTTGGTCCAGCTCTGCCATTTTCTTATTTTTATCAGGAGGTACATCTGAAACTGAAAACTATTACTATGTAATACTGGCTGTGTTTGACTGTTTTTTAAACTGACTACTATTTTCTGTATAAATCTTCTCTGATGTTCCGGATTAATCTATGCAGACAAATGTCAATGTTTTTTCATTATAACTCTTTATATCATATTCAGCCCATTTCCTGTTCCAGCTTTTATTTTGTCAACCCGATTCCTGTGAGCCTCGGCTCGTCACTTCTCATTAGTAGTTGATCATTCCCACCTGTTCCCAGTTCCCTGTGATCTATTTAACCAGCTCTGTCCTTCTCCGCCGTGCCAGACTGTTACTTGCATCGTGCAGTTCTTTCCAGCCTATTTTCAGAACTTTAACCAGTATGTGGACCGACCTGTTGCCGATCGCTGCCTATTTTCTAAACTTCTGCTTTTGCCGGCCCCCTCTGGATCTGTAAGTCACAGCCTGCCATTGTCTTGACCTTCTGAAAGTACTTAGGCTGGATTCTGCTACCTGGCCTTTTTCCGCCTGTCACTACCACACCATGTCTGCCTGTCGTGTCTCTTCTAGTCTCCCTTCCTCCACAATATCTGATCAGTTACAGATGCTCTCCAACTTGCACCGCTGGTCTAAGGAGGATTCCTCTGGAGCTCTAAAGTTCATCAGCCACTTGCTGCCCCACCGCCTGCTCTGAACTCCCCACGCGCTTTACATTATATCACTTAAACTTCCACTGTTGCCTTGCGTCGTGCTTTTGGGTCCATAAGTAGCCATCTGACACTTTCTTTGTATGCCAGGTTCTGTCATTATATTGAATTTGTTTTGCGCTAATATCGTACGACTGCAGGATGAGTTTAAGAGTCAATTCTATGAGGACAGATTATAAGGCACAAACCTGTAGGCTTATCTTGGTTCTTGGTTGTCATCAATGTGCATGTCCGGATCTCCATTTGCAGGTGCAGTCAGACACGGATAGGTCTGAACTGAATACCCTGTTGCGTATAAATAAAATAAACAATTCCAAACAGTGTACTGTACTATATGGCTAACTGCAGTGCACACGAACGCTACCAGAAGTCAGAATAAATATAGTGAGAGCAACATAGCACTGCAGACTGTAACTGTATTTTGGATTTAAGTCATTAGACAGTGTGTTGGGAGATGCACGGATGTTGCATTTGCTGCCCAGCTTGTGGACGTCCTCTCACCATCATGATCACTGAGGAAGGGCAGGGACTTGATGCGGCGGTCTAAAGCCAACGGCGTATTGAAGAGCTCATCAAGGCCTGTGTAGCGTTTCTCCAAGTCATTCTTGAACGCCTGCTTCGTCTCTCATTAAAACACAAGCTTCATCTAACGGCACAACTTTTTTTAAGCTTTGCTTTCACTGGTGAAATCATTAACGGTGTGGGGTTGTTTGTCTGACATGCTGGTGGTCACAAGTTTGGCACCATCAGCCTGTCAATGTCTTCAACATTGCCAGCAAGCCTTTATCCTGCAGAGTGTTCACCTCGTCTTTTTTCTTGAGATCCCTGGACATGTGTGTGGCAGAGACAGCCGGGTGTTGGTCCGACGTGTTCAAGCATGTCATGGGAGCTATTCCAGCAGGTGGAAACATCTTGGATGAGCCTGTGGGAAGGTAAGGCCAGTTGTTTCTGTTTCTTTTGTAAGATTTCTGCTGCCCTCACACTGTGGTGAAAAAAGGCGACACTTTCCTCTTTCTTCCCAGCAGACAATTCCAAGGGAGACACTGGAGATGAAGGGGAAGAGTGTACTGCAGCACAAACAAAGCATGATTTTAAGTATTTGCAATCACAGATCCAATATATACAATCACAGAATGACAGCCACATTGAAAAGATCATGGGGGTCCATGGTGATGTCAATAGAGCACTTGGCAAGGCACTAAAGGAAGAAATGTATGTGTTGCAGGATGAAAATGCGGCGTTGTGCGCTGCTTCTAAAGAGGTTAAAAACCCTGTGGATGAAAATAGAACATTATGCAATAATGTCAAGGCTCTGCAAGAAAATATAAAGCCGTTATTGGAAGACAATGCCACCTTGTGTGCTGCTCTTAAGGAAGCTAGAAACTATATGGAAGAACATCAAGCATTATGCAAGGATGTCAGGGTTCTACAGGATGATATCAAGACGGATGGTCCTGCCTGGCATCCCACTGTATGGAACAAACACCAACACACCTGTCATCAATTTCACTAACAGGAAATTAAAAACGGCACAGCTGAAACAGAGAAAGAACTTCTATCCATCTTCTATACCAATTATCCTCAGTAGGGTTGCGGGTATGCTGGAGTCTATCCCTTTTTTTAAAGAGAAAAATAAATGTATGTACGTGTGTGTGTATGTATATTTATATGTATATGTATACTGTGTGTGTGTGTGTATGTATATATGTGTATATATATACATATACACACTGTATGTTTATGTATGCATGTATGTTTTAGCAATTCATGTAAAGAGGGGGTAGGATTTAATAAGCTCTGCTTCTTCCTACTCTTTTCCGGGCACGCGGAACTGCGGAATGTAACATGAATCATTTATTGTACAAAGTATGCATATTCAAACAAAATGAATAATTAAACAAAATACCATATTCGTGACATTGTCAGTTACCAGGGCTGGATCTTTTTCAGCTTCTGCAGAGCACGGATCCTTTTCCCAGTGAATACCCTGCTTTGTAAAAAAATGCACCTCGGACTTCCAATCTGTGGAGATGTGGTGGACTGTGATTGTAACACTCTGTGGAACATGACGTGCAGGCATTGGTTGTTATTGCAACTCCCTCTGCATATGCTACTCTTTTTCAACCTGGTTCTTCACTTGAGCACACAACGCTGGCAGGCGTGTTTTGGTTCAAATGCTGTCCTGGTATCTTCAGCCTGGGCTCTAGTTTATGAATCAGGTCATCCATCAAGTTGGGAAATCCTTCCCCTGCCTGATAGTGTACATAGCCTTTAGCGATACAACGGCTTCTTGATGCTGTTGTATCTTCAGCTCGTGCTCGGTAAAGCTTACAGATAACAGCCATCACCCGCTGTATTAGCAGGCTCCTGCTCGTTGTTGTAGGGCATGAATGCCATATACGTGACCAGTCCAGGGTGTACCCGCGACCCTAATGAGGATAAGCGGTGTAGAAAATGGAGAGATGGATGCCATATCCGCTCTACAGTGCCTCCTGTCGTCTGGGAAAATACAGCAGGGACATGATGCACTAACTATAAATGCTGCAAAGGTTGTCTCCGCCTGATTCCGCGCCTCTCATGTCCACGTGGCCCGTACCTGCGTCATAAACCAAGGTCAAGAGACACACTGTTAACAGATTGCTAGTCTCACGATAGGCGGTTTATGACTCTACCGTCAATCTAAGGATTTATGGCTGATTTTTAGCGATGCAGGAGGCTGTGGCTGATGCGACCCCAACGTTTGTCCATCCATCCATTTTCCTCCGCTTATCCGGGTCGCGGGGGCAGCAGCTTCAGTAGGGAAGTCCAGACTTCCCGGTCCCCAGCGATCTCTTCCAGCTCCACCGGGAGGACACCGAGGCGTTCCCAGGCCAAGCTGTGAGACATAGTCCCTCCAGCGTGACAACGTTTGTGTGTTTTTTATATCCAGGCTCACTGGTTTATCATTAAGATACCTATAAAATACCAGGGAGGAAGGAGAGGTTTCAGCTCTGTGTGGACTTGTCAATGACATCTGCAACAAATCCTGGAAACTGCACATTTATAACACCCAAAGGTCAGGCAGTTATTTTCAGGCTTCGGCCAAGATGTGTCTTCAAAGCCAAGTGGCAACTGTATAAAATCGAATGACATTCTGCCCTCAAAAAGTAGATCAGCGTGCGCATGGCAACAAATCTTCCTGGAAGATATTACAGTACAACATCCCTAACGCAGTACGTTAGGGATGTGGATGCAAATGATGACGGATTAGCATGTGTCTGGGAACGACTGGACAGGCAGGGGGCCTGAACATACAAATTGCAGTTAAATGAACCTTCATTCCTGTGATTGATCATGGAGGACGCAGGAGTGTTGCGTTTGTGTCTTCTCATCGCAACATTTTTTCTTCACTCCCCTTCACAGCTGCTAAAAGTTGTGATGAAAAACCTGAAACCAGCTGTTGCTCGTACTGCCGTCCTTAGCGGCAGTACGAGCAACACTTTATATTGACTTGGTATTGTTTCTATAGGCTACAGAGAAGAATGTTTACATTTTCTGCTGGGGGTGTGCCTTGGGATTTTTGGAATGAATAAAAAGGGCGTTGGATCAAAAAAGGTTGAAAAACACTGCACTAGAGACAGCATGATGCATTCACTGACACTCCAAAACCTGCAATCACATCTTCATGTGTTTATGTGCGGCCAAAATAAACAGAATGATAAAGAAAAACAGTTAGCGGATCATTTTTCTCCCTCACTAACGTAACTTTTACTTTGGAAGTACAATTTGCTGCATTTAAGTGTGATTGGACATCCCAGATAATCTACACTCACTACAAATCATGAATGCACCTTAAGTTGCGACTTTGAACGCAACCCTTCATGGCTCATAATAGCACGGTTGAAGTTTGATTCACATGTTCTGCTACTATTAAAGAGACCCAAACACTTTTTCAGACATGTGTGGTATCTTTTAGCTTAATTTCAATTGTCAGTTAAAATAAAATATTTATACAGTAATTGTGTCCTGTCTTTTATCTTGCTGTTCATCGAATGCAGCAAAAACGAGCATTTGGTGATTAATCATGATTAATTCATATGAAACCTGCGACCAATTTGATTGGCAGGGGTGACTTGGCATTTCTGCAAACTGCTCTTCATTATCTTATCTGTACCGTCTAATGTGTTCCATAAGTGATTGGATCTCAAAGACCTGCTGAGGCCTGCAGAATGTTCACAGCACACACTGGATGAGATGAGGAAAGGAGATAATGAAATAGTATATTGCATGAGAGCAGGCGAGCATGCAAGACAGCTGTGGTACGTGGAATTTTAGCGACAATTTCATTTTTCTTATCATCTTTACGTTAAGTTTTACGTAGGGATGCGCGAGTACTGCGAGCAAAGTTTTACAACTGACTTCATATCATCAGCCAGTGGCGGAGCCCGAAATTTTTCACTGAGGTGGCCAAGCTGAGATCATTACTCACACAGGCGTGGCAATAAGCTGGGAGCTGAAATGTAGTTCCGCCGCTGGCGGGGTGGCCGGAAAGTTGCTTCGCCACTGCAGCCAATCAAGCAGACCGACGCGACATGAAAAGCTGTGCAAAAATGCATTATCCGTAACAGATACTCGTCTACAAGGAGAATCCGGCTCATTCCCAGTTTTAAGAGCATGAAAGAATCCCAACATGAAATGATCGGACGTGATGGTAAACGGTCTGTTAGGCCAGCACGTGGTTTGTACTCACGTGGGGGTTGCCTTGAGAGTGGCACGGGGGGCGCAGCGCAGATATGGGGAGATGTAAAATTTGGGATGATGAACATTTGAGTCCCATTTCATAGACTTTGCTTCGCCTGGGACAGCATGTTTCAAAAAGCACCACTGAGCATTCTGCCACCCAAAGGAGTGTTAATAGACAACAGCACTTCTTTAAAAAATTCCCTTCAGAATTTCAGTGCACAATTTAGACCCACTGAATTAAATGCTTTATTTGACTGTGCAATTACACCTGGGGCTTTAAACACCTCAGTTTTTGTATGATTCAGTTTTCAACCAAAGAGAAAATTGCCTTGGTTTTTAGTGCACTGTCTTGGTTAGCGTATGAGCTATGGTGACAAATTCATTTCGTTCCTTCTGCAGAATCGAGTGCCCAAACAAAGCACCCTACACTTTGCTGAATCACTCGATACATTTTTTATGGAGCCAGCGGCCCAAGAAAGTTGCGAGTGCCATCAAACTTTAAAAAAAGGTGAAAAGCACAAAATCTGATCAAACAAATTGACATTATTTCCGGTGGGAAAAATTGTTTCGGTTCTCGTAAGGTTTGGTTTTTGTCAGAAATTAATTCTTCAACAAAACAGAGCAAATATCCCCGTACTTTGCACTTGTTGTTCATGACTGGCATTCATTATCAGGCGTGTTTAAAGTGGATGATGTCATAAAAAACACGTATATAAAACATTGTAGCTGACCTCACATCAGAAGGACTGACAGCTCGTCTGAGGCTGCAGTAGCATCAGGTCAGAGATCTTCACATCCCTGACCTTGGATGAATACCAGTCCACCGGCTACTCACCTTCTCTGTGAACCTTCCACAGGAATGACCCGCTAGGGCTTTTGAAAAGAAAACAATACTTTTGGAGGTGTGTGTGTGTGTGTGTGTGTGTGTGTGTGTGTGTACGTGAAGCAACAAGAGCAAATGAGCTTCAGTGTCCTTCTGTCTGCTGATCTGATGATATCTCAATACTGTTAGATGAATCATTCTTCTCTGTTCTACGCGCAAAGGAAGCCTACACTCTGACTTGACTCCAAATGCTTGTCATATCTAGGATGTACTGTACTGTATGTTCACACAAATCACAAAGGAAAAATACAATGCAAAGCTACGGTAGATTAGAATACGATTAAAGCAAGTGGCAAAATTAAAGAAGAGGGAGAGAAATGGAACATGAACATCCTCTACTGGTAATGTAAGAGCAACCCTGACTGAACACTTGGGTCTTGTTGCCATCTGGAGGTGGAACGGTGGAACTCTCTGAAGGTCCTGAAACATATAACTGAAACAAAGCGTGGACATTTAAATCCATCATGCAAAAAATAGGTAATGCAATCAATCATTTATCAACAAAAATCTAACTTCATAATTAAAACATTACATTTAACAATAATAAATACACAAAAATAAAAAAATAAAATCATAAGTTATATAATAATCTAAGAGAATTATTGCATCAAATTTAAATTAAAATAATTGAAATATATTAATATTTTATGGCATAAATTCAATATTTAAAATATTACACCACAATTAATCCCATTTAGTACATAATTAACTCATATTTTACTTAATTGCAGATAGAAATAAGTTTTTATCAGTAATAGGTAGGGATGTAAATTTCTTTGTGATAAATGATTTGATATGCAACTAACATAACAACATAACATTTTACATAAAGGGATATACATTTTGGAAATATGGGCCATTATTTTATATATGAAAAATATATAGATTTCCAAGTGTTTTGTTCCGCTTTGACAGTGCTTGAACACACCATCTAACTTTGCTCAGAATGTACAGATAAACTCCTACGCTGTATTTCCTTTCACCTCATGCTGCTCCCAAATACTGATACCACGTAGGAATGCAAAAAGCCAAGGTTTGCTGACCTACGTGAGTGCTAAGCTCATACTGGTGGATGGTGCGTCTCCATTCATTTGGTGCTTTCAATTTGATGTTCTTCCTTTTACATAACAAATGAGATCTAATCGATCGTTATAATGGATGTACGTTTAACCGACTGGCAAATGTGCTAGCTCTTCAGCTATGGCCACGTGGACAAAGCCCCCAAATAGCTGTCCTTGACTATGCCTGCCGGTAACGAGCAGCTTGTGCCCAAATTGTAGTTTGCAGTTCAAAGGAAAAAAATCAGTAAAGAGATGGCTTGGAATTATAAAAAAAAACCACTCATTGGTTAGGACTCGTATGCCAAAGTATAGCACTGCCAAAATAAAGGCAGCCTTGTCGCTTCTGTCTGGCAAGTTGACGTACTTTATGACAATTCCAGTTACAGCAACAGCGGATACAAATTACTTTGGCAAGAGCCATCTGCCAGGACTTCAAAGCTAATTTTAACCATAAATGCAGCCCTTTCTTTGTCTTTCTGCTGCTATTTGTTCCCACTTGTGGCTCCACAGTCACCGCTACCTCCGCAAACTATGGCGTAGGCTGAAGGTCGAACAGGAGGTGCGTGCGGAAATTGTGCGTTTAAAAAAATAGTACTTAGTAGAAAAATAGTATAAAATTTAATAAATTATATATATATATATATATGGTTTTATGGGTTTTTTTCAGTATACAGCAATGAAATATATGCATTTTGCCTTTATGTCTAGACTTCAGAAGCACCCTGTTCATGGATGCTTTACTGCACGAACAATGTTCTGTTGTGGTTTTCTGTTCCCCAAAACAAGTCTTAAACTAAAATTTGTCATTGCTTACAGTCCTGTAAATTTGATCATTCCTGTCCACAATATTTACATTACAACTGCATTCATGCCACTGCCACAGATGTGTATTTAATAATCTATGTTATATATTTATAAGTATGTTAATAACAGTTCATATTAGTTTACTCAAAACGTCCCATACACTAGAGGGCCCTGTCGTGCTGTTGAGAGCCTTGGCCTGCTTTAAAAAAAAGAGTTATTCGAGAAAGATATTGCATATTTCACAGCCAGACACACGGTTTATTCGGTCCTGCATGCAGGTCGTCAGAAGACCAGCTTAATTCTTTGACTTATCAATAAAAAGTGTGCACCAAACTGCAAACCATAAAAAACAAGCTGACCATCTGGAACCAGGCTGGCAATGACCCTTCATTTCTATTCAAGGGGTTGCAAGTAAAGGTTTTGTCCACGCAAAGCCACAGTACTCAAACACGCGTCGTCTGAGCTGCAGGCCAGTGTGTGTGTGGGTGTGTCATCATCTTATTATGTAAGAAAGACAGTAAAAGGCGAGTTTGACAGCGAGAGGGTGGAGCATGCCTTCAGAAAACACCCAGACGGCAGAAGCATGTCAGCATGTGTGCAGGAGGGGAGCTGAAAGAGGAGGTTGCGTAACCGACTGAAGATGAAGAACATGTGGTTTCCATATAAATCATCCTTTGCAGACTGATTGGAAAAAAAACAAGATTGTGAAAGTATTTACTACCTTGGACTCTAACGACTTAGCTAATCAGCCTGGGAAGTTATATCAGACTCAGTAATTATACCAACACCATTGGGACAGATGCATGCCTTCAACCCTGCAACAACTCGGGGTCCATGGATAGTATCAATGCTCGGAGTAGCATCCGTATCAGATCGACACCAGCGTGATCAGATCAATATGTTTCACAATCAAGCATCAAAAGTTCCCTCTGATCGTGAGAACAAGCATAAAAACAACTCAAGCTAACTATTTTTGACACACCAAAAAAATGAATTGAAGTGAAAGCCCTTCTCAGGGCAACTGGACTGTGCGGTGCTGTTTCTGTCCTCTGTACATGTTCAAGGGAGTTTGAAAGGGGGGTGAGGAAGGAACCATTTCTGAACAGAAGGGGAAGTCTACGGCACCGTTTCTCCCTAACATACATGCCTTTGTAGGACTCAGTCATTTAATTATGCAACCATCCAACACGGCTCTACTGCTGTGGCTTCAGGTGGGTCCATGAGCATCATTACATCTGAACGGAATGCTAAGGAGAGTGATTCCACCCAAACAATTGGCATTGGCTGGCAGAGGCCCGACACCATGACTACCGTTTGACACAGAACAGAGCAAAATATTCGTTGTTTTGGAAATGCCTCTACCTTCACAGGATACTCTGGATCCCGTACCATCTCCTCGGGCGAGGGCTGTCCTATCAAGTCAGCGTAGTGTTTGTCCCTCTTACTGATGAAGCCTGCTCCGGTGAGAGAAAAAACATCTTCTCAGATGACCTGAATTGTCATCCATCCATGCGTGAATGACAGTATGCACAGATAATTTGAGAAATGAGTCAAGTCAAGGGAATTTTTTTGATATAATGCCAATTCACAACAGAAATGGAAGTGTCCACATGGAGCAGGCCTAGAACCGCGCTCCTTCCATAGAACCGATCGTACTGCATATGCGGTGACATCATTCATAACCATAATTGCTTGCAGCGCTGAGAGAAACCAGCATTTCCCTAAGGATCCCCAAGCACTGACAAAGTCTATAAATAGTCTTCCAGAAATTGAGGCTCATCACTTGCACTATTACTGAGGGTCTTTACTGGCACTGGTGCTTTTTTCAGCCCAATCTCTGTGCTTTTGTGACAAAGCTCAGCAATGTATGATGCACAATATGCTAAATATATCATCTTGCCAAAGCACAAGGTGCTGCATGTTGCTTTATGGTGAGTATTTTCCTTGTTACCACAAAAGTAGTATTATTGGATACAAGTTTACATAGCGCTTTTCTAAATACACAACACAATACATAGAACCTATTATTAATTTACTCCACTCCATTGTACACTAGTTGTCACAGAGGGTAAACAAACCCCAAAAACTTTAAGCGTGTTTTATGCATTACCATGAAAAAAGCTTTCAAAACAATCACAATAAATCAATAAAACCAATAATGATGAGAGAAAATGACAAAGTTAAATCCAAATATTGATACCAAATGTGTATGACAACCATTTGTATTTACAGTGTGCCTTTAAATTCAGACAAAACTATTTTTCACTCTATGTACTACAAGTGAAAATGGAATAAAATGTTGTGTTGGGCACCAATTTACAGTACATACAATGTAAGTAAGCTGGCTTTTGTAAGGAATACAACAGATACAAATAACTAGCTCCTCCCTGAGTCACCACCTTATCGTGGTGGAGGAGTTTGCGTGTCCCAATGATCCTAGGAGCTAAGATGTCGGGGGCTGTCATGCCCCTGGTAGGGTCACCCATGACAAACAGGTCCTAGGGGAGGGACCAGACAGAGAGTGGCTCAATAGACCCCAATGATGCACAATAACAATGGACTTCGTTTTCCCTCGTCCGGACGCGGGCCCCCCTCTGGAGCCAGGCCTGGAGGCGGGGCACGATGGCGAGCGTCTGGTGGCCGGGCTTGCACACATGGGCCTGGTTGGGCACAGCTCGAAAAGGTAACATGGGTCCCTCCTCCCATGAGCTCACCACTTGTGGGAGGGGCCAAAGGGATCGGGTGCAAAGAGAGCTGGGTGGCGGCCGGAGGCAGAGGCCTTGGCGGTCCGATACTCGGCTACAGAAGCTAGTTGTCGGTACGTAAAATGTCACCTCTCTGGTGGGGAAGGAGCCTGAGCTGGTGCGTGAGGTGGAGAAATTCCGGCTAGATATAATCGGACTCACCTCAACGCACAGCAAGGGCTCTGGAACTAGTCCTCTCAAGAGGGGCTGGACTTCATTCCACTTTGGTGTTGCCAGCAATGAGAGGCGACGGGCAGGTGTGGCAATTCTTGTTGCCCCCCGGCTCCAAGCCTGCACGTTGGAGTTTAACCCGGTAAACGAGAGGGTAGTTTCCCTACGCCTTCAGGTGGAGGGACGGGTCCTGACTGTTGTTTGTGCTTATGCACCAAACAGCAGTTCGGAATACCCACCCTTTTTGGAGTCCTTAGAGGAAGTACTAGAGAGTGCTCCTTGTTGGATTTCCTTGTTCTGCTGGTTGACTTCAACGCTCATGTTAACAGCGACAGTGAGACCTGGAGAGGTGTGATTGGGAGGAACGCCCCCCCTGATCTTAGCCCGAGCGGTGTCTTGTTGTTGGACTTCTGTGCTCGTCACGGATTGTCTATAACAAACACCATGTTCAAGCATAAGGGTGTCCACATGTGCCCTTGGCACCAGGACACCCTGGGCCGCAGTTCGATGATTGATTTTCTGGTTGTGTCGTCAGAATTGCGGCCACATGTTTTGAACACTCGGGTGAAGAGAGGGGCAGAGCTGTCAACCGATCACCACCTGGTGGTGAGTTGGTTCCGATGGTGGGGGAGGATGCCGGTCAGACCTGGAAGACCCAAAAGCATTGTGAGGGTCTGCTGGGAACGTCTGGCAGAGTCCCCTGTCAGAAGGAGTTTCAACTTCCACCTACGGGAGAGCTTTGACCATGTTCCGAGGGAGGCAGCAGACATTGAATCCGAGTGGGCGATGTTTCGTGCCTCCATTGTCGATGCGACCGATCAGAGCTGTGGCCATAAGGTTGTCGGTGCCTGTCGTGGCGGGAATCCCAGAACCCGTTGGTGGACACCAGTGGTGAGGCTTGCCGTCAAGCTGAAGGAAGAGTCCTATCAGCCCGTCTTGGCCCATGAGACTCTGGAGGCAGTTGACAGGTACCGGAAGGCCAAGCGGTCTGCAGCTCTGGCAGTCGCTGAGGCAAAAACCCGGACATGGGAGGAGTTCAAAGAGGCCATGGAAAACGACTTCCGGATGGCTTCAAAGAGATTCTGGACCACCACCCGCCGTCTCCGGCGGGGGACGCAGTGCACAGTCAACACCGTGTATGGTGGAGATGGTGTGCTGCTGAACTCGACTCGAGATGTTGTGGACCGGTGGAGGTAATACTTTGAAGACCTCCTTAATCCCACCGACACGCCTTCCAACATGGAAGCAGTGCCTGGGGACTTTGAGTCGGGTTCGCATATCTCTGGGGCTGAGGTCACTGAGGTGGTCAAAAAGCTCCTTGGTGGCAAGGCCCCGGGGGTGGATGAGATCCGGCCGAAGTTCCTTAAGGCCCTGAATGCTGTGGGCGTGTCTTGGTTGACAGGACTCTGCAGCATTGCGTGGACGTCGGGGTCGGTGCCCCTGGACTGGCAGACCGGGGTGGTGGTCCAGTCAAGAAGGGGGACCAGAGGGTGTGTTCTAACTACCAGGGGATCATACTCCTCAGCCTTCCCAGTAAGGTCAATTCAGGTGTTCTGGAGAGAAGGATCCGCCGGATAATCGAATCTCGGATTCAGGAGGAGCAGTGTGGTTTTCGTCCTAGTCGTGGAACTGTGGACCAGCTCTATACTCTCGGCAGGGTCCTTGAGGGTGCAAGGGAGTTTGCCCAACCAGTCTACATCTGTTTTGTGGACTTGGAAAAGGCCTTGGACCGTGTTCCTCGGGGAATACTGTGGAGAGTGCTTCGGGAATATGGGGTATCGGACCACCTAATCCAGGCGTTTTTTTTCCTGTATGACCGGTGTCAGAGTTTGTTTCGCATTGCCGGCAATGAGTCGGACCCATTCCCAGTGAGGGTTGGACTCCGCAGGGCTGCCCTTTGTCACCGATTGTGTTCACTACTTTCACGGACAGAATTTCTGGGCGCAGCCAGGGCGTTGAGGGGTTTCAGTTTGGTGGCCGCAGGATTCGATCTCTGCTTTTTGCAGATGATGTGGTCCTGTTGGCTTCATTGAGCAGTGACCTTCAACTCTCACTGGACCGGTTCGCAGCTGAGTGTGAAGCGGCTGGGATGAGAATCGGCACCTCCAAGTCCGAGTCCATGGTTGTCGCCCGGAAAAGGGTGGAGGGCAATCTCCGGGTAGGGGATGAGGTCCTGCCTCAAGTGAAGGAGTTTAAATACCTCGGGGTCTTGTTCACGAGTGATGGAAGGATGGAACGCGAGATGGACAGGCGGATTGGTGCAGCGTCTGCAGTGATGCGGATTCTGCACCGGTCTGTCGTGGTGAAGAGAGAGCTGAGCCAAAAGTCAAAGCTCTCGATTTACCGGTCGATCTACGTTCCTACCCTCACCTATGGTTATGAGCTTTGGGTAGTGACCGAAAGGACAAGATTGCGGGTACAAGCGGCCGAAATGAGTTTTCTCTGCAGGGTGGTTGGGCTCTCCTTTAGAGATAGCACTGTAGCACTGTGTGAGAAGTAGTCATCCGGGAGAGACTCCGCTGCTCCTCTGCATTGAGAGAAGTCAGATGAGGTGGATCAGGCATCTGGTTAGGATGCCTCCCGAACGCCTTCCTGGGGAGGTGTTCAGGGCACGTCCAACCGGTAGGAGGCCTCGGGGAAGACCAAGGACACGCTGGAGAGACTATGTCTCTCAGCTGGCCTGGGAACGCCTCGGCATCCGCTGGGAAGAGCTGGACGAAGTGGCCGAGGAGAGAGACGTCTGGGCTTCCCTGCTTAGGTTGCTGCCCCCGCGACACGACCTCGGATAAGCGGAAGAAAATGGATGGATGGACAAATAACTAGCAAGGCTTTTCATTGTTTAGGACGTTTATTTGATGGAGAAACAGGTAAAGAGATGCTCATTTCATTTTTAAAGTGCAAATACATTGAGCAACGTGACTCTAGATAGATAACAAAATAAATACAGTATTTGCCCATTGCACTGTATTATCACATATATAGATATCCATCCATCCATTTTCCATGCCACTTATCCTCCTTAGGCTCCTCATTAGATTACCCGGAGAAAACCCACACATGCACAGGGAGAACATGCAAATTCCATACAGAGATTCCAACCTAGGACTTCCAAATCACCTGGCCGCAAGCCCAGCCCCAGGAAGGCTCATTGTGCCTGTCTGTTTCTGTTTGTCAGAATATGGCCGATAATATCATGTTGCAGAATTCATTACGCACCATGAATTTCTACAGCCTGTGTAATGTCTGTACCGTAAGGGTGACATCATTATTGTTGCTAATCGAACAATAAAAACCAGTGTGGGAGGTGCTTGTCACTGCCGTCCTTCCATAGAGAGAAAAAAGCAGCTGGAAAGCAGCAAGTGAAACGCATTAAATATTGTATATTTTATATGCTATGCTAAATGAATGAATGCATTTGACTGCCATGATAAAAGATTATACATCCAAACACACCAACAAATCATCGCAACTTTTCCTGGAGAAGGTGCATATAAGATACAGATCAAAGGTACATATTTATTTTCCAAAATAAATAAATGGGATTAAGTAGCATTTGAAAACAACTTTTTTTTGTTTTTGTTTTTTTAAACCAAAGTGAATTACTCTCTTTTTTTGAAACCTTAAAGCACATCGTAGATAAACACTCCTCACAACAGCATCTTTAACAGGTAGAAAGAGGATAAACACACATTTTTACGGTAGGTTCATGTAACAGAAAGCGGACAGAATGTAAAAAAATATACAGAAAACCAGCATTAAGTAAAAGGTTATAAATCTGCAGTATTTGTATTAGATTGAGGAAAATAAGTATTAATAAGTAACTAAGCATGACTTATTATAGTCGAGTCCACCTCCATGTTTGACAGTAAGGATGGTGTTGATGGGCTAATATTCAAAAACATGTCTGCTGTTTCTTTACCTTAAAATGCCAAAGAGCTCCATTTTGGCCTCAGGTGATCACATCACATTCTTCCAAGCCTTGTCTGAGTCATTCAGGTTTTGATTGTCAAACCTAAAACAGATCTCCACTTGTCAGATCTCTCTTAGCCTTGCAGACATTGCAAGATCTCAATCCGCTGCAGCAAAGTGTTTTTCTTGGTGCCTGTGCTCCCAACTCCCTTGACATCATTAACCAGCTCTTCCTTTGGAACTCGGGGCTGGTCCGTCACCTTTTTCACAATCATTCTTACCCTACAAGGTGAGGTCTTGCATGGAGCTGCAGAGTGAGGGTCTGTTATCTTGCATTTAAATTCATAAATGATAGTGGTTGCTTTCTCACAGTGGTCTAATTATTTTCTTGTTGCCCATTCCAGCCCATCCCCATCCTCTGACAGGCGGCGGAAGAGACAGTTCCTGTGACAGGTGTCTTATCAACCTAATGAGTTGAGATTATGAGTAGTGAGTCCTACAGTGACAGGGTACATTTCTTTGCTTCATGGGTATATAACCTCTTTTATGGCTTTTGCAGAATTATTTTCAACATTCTGTCTCTCAGTTAAAAACAACCCACCATAAAAAAATCTGGACTGTTCGTATCGTTGTAGGAGAGTAAACCTACAACGCCAACAGCAAATCAAAAGACCTTTCCTACTGTGTATCTCGGGGGTGTGACAAGAGGTGAGGACAGAATGATCAGAAGGTTTATTAGCCAAAGCCATATTATTCACAGGTGAGTTAACACGTGCATGTGTAACAGTCTGAACTCTTGGCAACAGCCATGGGGAACAGTTGAGGGTGCTTGGACCCACCAGCAGAAACACCCCTGCTGAGAATCCGATCGGGCACAAAAACTGGTTTGGGTTGTCTTCTCATGCCAGGAGCTTCTCTGGGTTCTTTGAGGGGCTCTGCAGCAAAGCCCTCTGAAAACCTTGCTCCAGTAGTTCAGGGACTAGGAACTCCAACAAAATGTCCCAAAGGCAGTAAACCAGGTGTCTAGAAAACAGGACATGGGAATTAAATGGGCATGAAGGTTTTATATACATCAACAAATACAAGGCTGACACTCCTTTAGAAAATGCAAGGAAGTACAGTGGGAACTCAGTTTTCCAAAAGGTCCAACAAAAACTGATATGTCCAAAAACCAGAGCAGTTTTTGACGTAAGAAATAATTTAAATTTTAATTTACTCGATCACAGTTTTTCATAGGTAAATTAATTAATCATTGCTGTTATGTGGTTGAATACAGCCTTTTATTAGTAATAAAATATGCATATTTTAGGCCATGTTACATACGTTCTGCCTCAATTAAGCGTTTTCAGGCATGAAAATGCTTAATAATTTAAATATAATTAACCATTAATATTACAAACATAAATGATTCAAAAGACACATTCAAAGATCCTGTGATGATCTATAGCAGTGGTCACTAACCTTTTAGAGCTCAAGATTGCTGGTCTGGGTCGTGAACCTGTCCAAGATCTACCCCCCACACCTAAATATATCAATATATGCGTGTATATATGTGTGTGTATGTACACGTGTTGACCAAATTGTTGGTACCCTTCGGTTAATGAAAAAGAAAAAAGAAAAACTAATTATAAAGAAAATGTTATGTAATTTAACCAGTGAAAGTCAGACGTTGTTTTTCAACCATGCTTCAACAGAATTATTTAAAAAATTAACTCATGAAACAGGCTTGGACAAAAATGAGGGTACCCCTAGAAAAGACTGTAAATAATGTGACTAAAAAGACATGTAAATCCTGGTGTGTCCACTAATTAGCATCATAGGTGTCTACAATCTTTGAATCAGTCAGTAGACCTATATACACACACACATATGTATATATATATATATATATATATGTGTGTGTGT
>QODF01000247.1:594364-631910 GCA_024372805.1 Oostethus manadensis
CAGGGTGAATGAAATCTCAAGACTATCAAAAGAGTCTAGAGAAAAATGTCTTGGCCAGTATCAGAAAGCTTGGTCTCAGTCGCAGGTCATGGGTCTTGCAACAGGACAATGAGCCAAAACACACAGCTAAAAGCACCCAAGAATGGCTAAGAGGAACACATTGGACTGTCCGAAAGTGGACGTCTATGAGCCCTGACCTAAATCCCATTGAGCATCTTTGGAAGGAACTGAAACATGCTGTCTGGCAAAGCCAACCTTCAAACTTGAGAGCAGTTTGCTCATGAGGAGTGGATCAAAATACCCGCTGAGAGGTGCAGAAGTGTCATTGACAGTTACAGGAACCGTTTGATTGCAGCGATTCCCTCAAACGGTTGTGCAACAAAATATTAAGTTAAGGGTCCCATCATTTGTGTCCATGTGTGTATACATATATCCAAAACATATATTTACATACATATACTACCGTGTTTTTCGGATGATAAGCCGCTACTTTTTCCTACATTTTGAACCCTGGCTTATTGACACAACGCGGCTAAAATATTGATTTTTTTAACGACGCTGTATTAGGGCCACATAAAAAAAAACTTAAGAGATTCCGAGATTAAAAATCGTAATATTATGAGAAAAAACAAGACAAGCTTTAATAATAACGGGACAGCAAAACAGAGTATAGCATGAGCTAGCATTATCTGACCTCTATGCTCTAATACCCGCCCCGGTTCAACAGCTCCCCGGTTCAGAGCGGTCTCAGGCAATGTCTATAAAATGACGTTACGATTTTTTTTCCGGTAACGTTACGTTTTTACTCTTGAAATATGACGCTCGTTTCTTGTAAATACACAACATTATTGTTGTCAATTTACGAAATAATTCTCGAAATCTTGATGACTTCCATGCTTCATTCAACAGGCATTGCCCGAGGCAGCTATAAACACAGGGGACTTATGTGACTCTTGACCTAGGTCAGAGGTTTTATTACAACTTTTTTTTTCTTAAAGTTAAGAATTTAAATCTCGTAAATGTACTACTTTTACTTTACTTCTTTAAATGTGCAACAAAAACTAGTTTCAACCTAATGCTTAAAAAAAATGACCGTTTCCCATAATGCACTATGGTTTGGGCATGCAGAGATGCCTTCAGTGTGTAGAAGACGACACTCGTTTTTGACGCGCTCATAGAAAAACGCAGCACAAACGCAAATTATTTTGTATTTTTCACTACCTCTACGACTGTAGGGCTGTTATTTCATGTCCATCAGGCTCTAATAACGATAAGACACATATTTAGAAGGTCGTAGACCATGTCACATATCAACTACTGTTTTTCACAAATTCCAATACACAGTACGTAAGCATAATGAGCTGTTGTTGAATGCTCACCTGTTAATGCTAGCATCCTGGAAGGAGTCAAGAACAGTCTGCCAACTAAGTTTGTACTTGTGTGAGCCAAGCAAATCTGAGATCAAATCTGCTGGGAGCACAAAAGCATAGAATCCATAAACAGCCCTGCAAAACAACGTGCCGCTCAGATTCATTTACATATGGAAACGTGAACAATGGAAAAATTGTTCTGTGGATGTGATCTTTGATGCAAGCTAGTACTTTAAAGCTTATTAGAGTGCTGGAGTACCATGCAATAATGAATACATAATACCAATATTTACCATGGGAAAACTCGTTCTAAGTCCAAACAAAAGAAGTCTGAAAGCATGGAATGGATTGTTTCCAATGCAAGAGGTGCATTATATTGTCACACTACTTCTGTACCTGGCATTAGACTCATAAGACAATGCAAGGCTTGCTTCTTGGTGTCGTCCTTCTGCCTCTGACTTCGTTCAGTTTGAAAGGAAGTGGGCAGAACCCCGCCTGGCCACACGGACTCCTGGATGACCTGAAGGTAACGTACCCAGTATCTGGTGCATGTCAGGTTGGCGACACTCACATCCAGCCATCTGAAGTTTGCAAATACAAAAGAACTGTTTAGATTTTGGCAATGGAAAAAAACTGGGTCTTTGTTCATCAGTTTTGGTTAATCTGTGATAATAATGTGACATGTTTCTTATTCATTGTCATCTTCATACATTAAGATGTTCTGGCCAAACATTTATTCTGGAGCTAAAAGTCAACTGATTGTCCAAAGCAGCTCTTAAGGTGTCAGGGAGTGAGGTTTACATACAAAAGTAATGTCATGTCAGCATCCAATCACACTGGCAACAGTCTGTTCACCTCCCCACCCATTAGTGGTCTACAAAGTAGCCGGGGAGTTCAATGCATTGTGACCTTCATGTTGTCAGACTAGCTAATCTATTTAAAAAAGACCATGCATTGCATTCCCACACGGATTTGAAACTTCCAGTGCAGCATTTGGGTCTTCACTCGGCATGGTCTTAGCAGCAATCGCAGTATATTTCAAAGCCTTCATCATTAGTGTCGAATTGAAGGTCTTGTGATGAGCAAATTCAATAGGCTGGTTTCTACGACGCCACCTTGACTATTTCATTCCATCTGAACCATCTGTGCGGTGGAAATACAGACAGTCGCCACCCAGACTAGGAGAGAAGGTTATTTAAAGCACCAAGTAAAGGCTAAAAACAGTATTGGTCAAGCTTGGAAAGCACAAAAAAACAGAAGACACTACCCAGATGGTAGTTTGCTAGTTAAAAAATGACAAAACAGCGTATGACAATTATACCAATGGATAACACCAGTAGTCTAAAACCTGGACACGATATTTAAACAACTAGGAGTGGATACAATATTACAAACTTCACACGTAGAAAGGATTTCACAATGCTAAGCAGTGATTTTGTGATTGAGATACTTCCATAGACACAGCATTTGGCTGACTCAACATAATCAAACATAGCCATTGCTTGCACATTTTCTTGGGACTTTTGCCAGAGGAAAAAGAGCAATGGGCAGAAATACAGAACTTTTAATCCAACGATGACTCATTGGCATTGTGTCCCATTGCATTGTGTTTTTCATGAATTAATCAATTAGTCGCAGTTTTGTGGTGGACTTTGGCCTATTACACATACATCATACATACTTCAACTCTAACTACTCCAAGTAAATATTGCATTTATTAATATTGAATCCTGCTTTGTGGAAATTCAGCAAACTCTTGGCAGAAATTATTAAACCACATCACCGAGTTCACTGTCATGGAAAGACAACATCAAAAGGACCACAAGACAACGATGGAGATAGCGACAACAGGAAAAACACAAAAAGCTGGAGAAATACTAAGGGCTGAAGGAAAATCGAGAGAATGTGTGGGGTGTGAAGACATCAGTTGTGCCAGGAGTGAGCGGGACACTGTGGGCACGAACCCCCAAGGTGGGTAGCTGGCTCCAGCAGGTACCAGGAACAACATGAAATACTGGGAACAGCTAAAATCCTGTGCACAACCCTCAGTCTCCCAGGACCTGAGCTTAGATCAGAAGAAGATACCGCAAGGGTAAATATGTATTTATACACACACACTCTCACAGGCACGCACGCAGATGCTTCACAGAAGAGCAGCAGAGCAGGAACATCCCCCAAAACAGTTTACATTCCCACAGATGAGATCATTCTGACTGTGAGCAATAAGGAAGAAACCAGCAGCCATTATGGGAACGTGCCAGCAGCATGACCAAAGAATTCCAGGGTAAATGAACGCCGCTAAGTTTCTTTTTTTGAGCACACATCAAAAATGATCACAGACTGGCTGTGGTTGTAGTGAAGAGTAAGAACAACTAAATGAAAATGCCTGAATCCAGGAAAAGCTCTGGAGGGAACCTAAAAACACATTTGTGAAGATATACTAAACAGGTATATATAAACTGCAATGCATCAGCCTTGGAGATGCGAATGCAATACCGATGCAATTGACAGACAATTGTAAGCGCTACTGGTGAAGCAAAGTTGTTTTCATCTCACTGTAATGTCTGCTGCCAGTGACGCATAAAGCTCCTTCTGGGCTGCTCAGGATCATCCCATCACCAGCTCCAACCAAGCCACCGTGCAGCCTGTCATTGGTAAACCTTTGTTCTGTTTTCACGTGGAGTTTACTTGTGGAAACATGGTTTTATTACAACTGTCATGTTGCTATGATTTGCATGAAGGTGAAAAACTACATAACAGCTTCAGCCTGGAATATCACATATGGCACACACACGTTTGTATTACTTCAGTGCATACCACACTGACACTTTGTCTAGTCTGCACCAGATCCCTGCTTTTACAATACCATTCATCCAATTAGGTTTCTTCTGCCATCACCACTACAGTCTAATGACAACCCCTGCAATCATTCATTTCCTGCTGGCCCAAGCAAACCCACACACAGTTTTCAGCCAATTTAAAAAAACAAATGCCGAGTAATTCTATAGTAGATGTCGCGGTCTGGTAGACTCTTAAGTCGGTACTGCGGTATTGCTACTGCTGAAACCACAGTGGTTTTCCAGCTCTACTGTTAAATAAATATTTTTTAAGATGGGAAAATGAAGAGGAAAATACCAGTGCTATGAGACTTGTCAATCAACCTGTGCACATGGGTCATCATACTGGTTAACCCTACCGGCACTCAAACTCTCCGACACAGACTAATTTAACGCAAAATGAACGAAATAATGTAACTTTATTGTTGTTTTTTCTTGTAAAACTACTTCATTGTACTCTCCATAAAATCTGACTTTATTCTGAGAAAATTGTCACTTTTTCTCAAGAAAAAAATGCATATAATGGTATTTTTTTATGACAATCAAATCTTTATTTATACGATGACAACAAAAAAAGTTTGTATTATTTTTTATCCATCCACCCATTTCTTCCACTTATCTGAGGCAGCAGGCTAAGCAGGGAAGCCCACACTTCCCTGTCTTCTGCCACTTCGTCCAGCTCCTCCCGGCGGATCCCGAGGCGTTCCCAGGCCAGTTGAGAGACATAGACTGTCCAACATGTCCTGGGTCTTCTGAGGCCTCAACCCCGACAGAGATGGAACTCCACCCGTTTCCGGGCGAGGACCATGGACTCGGACTTGGAGGTGCTGATTCTCATCCGAGCCACTTCACACCCAGCTGTGAACCAATTCAGCGAGAGCCAACAGGACCACATCGTCCGCAAAAAAGCAGACATCCAATCCTGCGGCCACCAAACCGTAACCCCTCGACGCCCTGGTTGCGCCTTGAAATTCTGTCCATGACAGTACTGAACAGAATCGGTGACAAAGGGCAGCCTTGGCAGAGTCCAACCATCAATGGAAACGGGTCCGACTTATTGCCGGCAATGCAAATCGAACTCTGACACCGGTCATACAAGGACCAAATTAGGAGGTCCGACCCCATATTCCCATAACAGTGGCGAACCAAAATGACCGCAAGAGTGCAGCATGGACTGATTCAAGAGGTCACCAAAGACCCCATTTACCACTTGCTGTGATAAATGGAACCATAAAGTCTGCTATTTACCAAAATACCCTGAAGGAGAATGTCCGGCCATCTGTTTGGGTTCTGCAGCAGGACAATGATGCAAAACACACCAGCATGTTTACCTCTGAATGGCTGAAAAAAATCAAAATGAAGACTTTGGAGTGGCCTAATCAATGTCTTGACCTAAATCCTATTGAGATGATATGGCATAATTTTGTCTAGGAATGAGGAGTTGAAGTACCTCGAGGTCTTGTTCACGAGTGAGGGAAGGATGGAACACGAGATGGACAGTAGGATTGGTGCAGCTTCTCCATCGGTCCGTTGTGGTGAAGGGGGAGCTGAGCCAAAAGTTCAAAATGTACCGGTCGTTCTACGTTCCTACCCTCACCTGTGGTCATGAGCTTTGGGTAGTGACCCAAAGGACAAGATTGCAGGTACAAGTGGCCAAAATGAGTTTGATCCGCAGGGTGGCTGGGCTCTCCCTTAGAGATCATCCGGGAGAGACTCGGAGAAGAACCGCTGCTCCTTCGCATTGAGAGGAGCCAGATGAGGTGGCTCGGGCATCTGGTTAGGATACCCCCCGGACGCCTCCCTGGGGAGGTGTTCAGGGCATGTCCAACAGGTAGGAGGTTGGACCCAGGACACGTTGGAGAGACTACGTCTCTCAGCTGGCCTGGGAACATCTCGGGATCCGCCGGGAGGAGCTGGACAAAATGGCCGGGGAGAGGGAAGTCTGGGCTAGGCTGCTGCATCCGCGACCCGAACGCATATAAGCAGAAAAAAATGGATGGATGGACGAATCTATGACTCATTTAAATACATCCTTTTACATTTAAACGTATCACATTATTATTTTTCATCAATCATTTTGTACATGTATTATGTAGTTTTTTTACATAATTTATATTGAATGAATAGTTTAATTTAAATCAAATTATTTAATAAGTTCTCTTTGAATTATTACACTAAGTAAAAATTGAATAATGTATTCGTTTTAATGTATTAATTATTTATTGACAAATACATTTTAATAATAGAATATAATTATATTAATTGTAATTAGATTGATAAGAAATACACTGATATTTTTAAGTATTTAATTCAATAATTTAATATCTTTATTTAATTCAATTAAGTGCGATGTTTTATTTAATAATTGTATTAATTACTAGATTGTGCTGTGGAAAAAAATTATTTCTCAAGAAAAAAATGCCTGAAATAAAGATGGGGAGTTTGCGTAGTTTATATTTTTTTCAAAAGAGGTCAGAGATCATACAGGAGCATACAGTGTGCTTGGCAGTCTGCAGATGTCTGGCCAAGAGTGCCTTTCAGACTGCAACTCTTACACTTCACTGGATGCAAATCTTTTCACATCGTGAAAGCAATCATCCATTCTTGGTGCCAGTTCGTCTGCGGGAAAGGTTGTACCTAAAGGTAATACAAGGATGTCAACAGATGTTTCAGGACCCCTACTGGTACTTCCTGGAGAGGTAACACCTATGATACATGGCAAACTCCTAGGTAAAATGCAATGCATGATGTGCTCAGATAAAAAGTCATTCGTGTAATAAGAAGTTATAGGTAGACTACAAAATTTCCCATCACAATTGAATTAAATGTAAATAATAAAATTCATCATTTAATTAATGAATTGAGTACATTGATATTTTATGTAAATTGCTATTTAACTTCAATTGGTCTGCCCTGCAGTAATAAGGTCACACGTTTAGTTTTTCTTCTACAGCTTATATTATATATATATATAATAGTAATAACAACATAACAAGGGGTAGTAAATGACAATAAGCCAAAATGAGCACACAGCAGTTTTCAGTGGCAGATTACTATCACTGACAGACTGAGAAGATCATTCCTCCACCACGCCATGCGGCTTTTCAACACAACAGAGGGGGAGTGATAAAAACACAAAAAGAACTGGACTTTTTACCTAATTATGTATTATATAATTATGTATCAATATGATTTATTCTGATCTATTATTGCACTACAAATTGTAAGTGAATGTATTTTATTTATTATTATTATTCTATTTTCTTCTAGTCTTTCTATTTTCTTATTTTTCTCTTCTTATCTCTCCTGTCTTGCCTTGATTGTTTCATCATGTGATGAAGTGATTAAGTTTATCATGACATTTTTGGAAAGCTGCTCTATCCCTAGACTCAACCATTCCATACTTAATAAATACAGAACATCACCACCCATGTACTGCCGTCACAACAAAACTTCTTCTGCAAGAATGACTCACCACACCTTTGAACAATCTGTTCAGCTGGCCAGAAGCTCTAATTATGTTAGACACCAGCGACAGTTGTTTCTGTTGCCTTTTATGGTTAACAGATGAGTAAAACCCACTCTAATTTGAGCGAAAATAAACCAGCATGTTTCGAACAGACACAATGTCATCGCACAAGTATGCCTCTTGAGGCCCCAGACTCAGGTAAGAGGAGGAATCAGACACCAGGGTTGTGAAGAGGCCAAAAGGGTTTCCACATTACTTCATCCGGCTACTGACTGTATTTACAACACAGTGTTTATCTCTCCTCAAGATCATTTTGCAAACATCCCAGTGGCATTTTAGTATGGCCCACTTGTTCTCCATGCAACTTAAGAGTGTTGATAATTAGGTGCCATATTATATTACACGGGGACTAACAGACTAACACTAAATAACGATAATGCAATAATAGTAACCGTGGTTTACAGCAGGGGTCTCAAACTCGCAGCCCACAGAAAGACCGTATTTTGCGGTCCCCTGTTTAAAAGGGACCGCATCCAACGGCTTAGAGGTCACACAATGAACAGCGGCCTAATCTTTAAAGCTTGTGTATGCACAGAACAGGGCCGAAATGTTGAGTATGCCATTTTCCACGGCAAGTATGTGATCTATAAAAAGACAACACAGCATGAGAATATGCACACAAGTACGGCAGCTTATTAGCTGGAGATATGCAAAAAGATGATGCACGTTAGTTTTATGTTCCAAATAAACACGCAATGGAAGCTAACAAAGGTTTATCCATGAAGACATCACACTGTTATTGACTTAAAAATACTGATAGCGTTGCTATTTTACATGACACTGACTGCTATCATCTGTCATCCATTCATTTTCTGTACCGCTTATCCTCATTAGGGTCGCGGGGATGCTGGAGCCTATCCCAGCCGACTTTGGGCGAGAGGCGGGGTACACCCTGGACTGGTCGCCAGCCAATCGCAGGGCACATATAGACAAACAAACATTCACACTCACATTCATACCGATGGACAGTTTAGAGCGGCCCATGAAGCTAGCATGTTTTTGGAATGTGGGAGGAAAGCGGAGTACCCGGAGAAAACCCACACACGCACGGGGAGAACATGCAAACTCCCCACAGAGATGTCCAACGGAGACTCGAACCCTGAACCTCCTGACTGTGAGGCCAATGTGCTACCCACTCATCCACCGTGCGGCCCGTCATGATCTATCAATCTATCAGCTCTCTATCTATCATCTGTCAATCAAATGTAATCTCCTATATTGTTTGTGCTCGTCAACCAGGTGCCTTGACAGTCGTGGTAGTAGTCCTAAAGGAACCAAGACCACACGCACCAGTGTAGGATCGGAGTACTTTAAATGTACTTTCATAAAATGAAATAATTATAATACAGCTAATATTTGTGTTAATGGCGTCGTGACATCATTTATTGTAAATATCTCTCTGGAATTAAAGTAACACATTTTTTACTTCATTCCCACTTTCACTCTTGGCATCCCCCTTTAAATAAAAGTGATTTTGCTAAGCTTATGTCGATCAAAAATGTGGCATCAGCGAGATAAACACGTACAAACATGCTCACTAAATATGGAAATGTGTGTCTTGATGTGCGACCACATTCTCTTTTAGTTTTGCGCGGCTCCATTCACACTGATGACAGCGAACATGTTGTCACTCAAGCTTCGTTGTGTTCGTTATGCCCTTGTCTCCCCCAGACAATGTACTTTTTCCCAGTATTCCCACGTCCATTTCCATTAATGTCCACTTCTCCCTCCCTGTCTTTCCACCAGCCGTGGTTCTGCACGACCACGCCCATCGTAACGATGCATTCAATGGGCTTACTTAAATATGGACCCACACCCGTGAGTCTCTTTTGCCTTCACCTTCCGTGGTGACATGGAGGTGTGGAAAGACCATAACCCGAGGAGGAGTTGCGTACGCACACTTCTACTCAACATGGACTCTATGAACACAAATTCCTCGCAGTTTTATACATGAGACCGCTGGACACTCGAGGGAACACACAAATGACAGCACAACATGTCTGACTATGTAAACTCACATAGAGCAACTACTACTATGGAGAACCATAAACAACTACTACGTTAACATTAAACAAGTAACTATTAACTTTTCAGAAAAAAAGTGTTGCATGGCATACTGGGAAGCCTGAAGCTCTCCCAATGACACTTCAATGTACAGTGGAACCTCCCACTTAAGAAAACCTGATTATACGAAACATTCATAATACAAATTGGGCTTTGAAGATATTTCCGTCTCATTGAACAAAACAATATTCAAAATGTTAAAATGCAAATGTACTGCACCACCACACAAGCTGCCCTCCTTTGGGGCGGTAATGCACCCAAGCGATGGATGCCAACCGCCGTGAAAAAAAAAGAAAAAAAAGCTGCCCTCCCATTGGTTATCTCGATTATCTCCCATCATCCTCTTCTTCCCAAAATCCCTAACGAGGGCCGATAACGGAGTCCCTTTGCTCAGCGTGCCGAAAAGCTCCCGTCCATTGTTAAAAATAAAAATTAAAAAGTCACAGTGTTAAGCTTAGTATGCAACGTAGAGTATTAATTTCAATGCAGCTACAGTACAAAAACTTACGTACGATTTCTGCCATCCGTCAAATCTCCTCCTCCGCCATGAAGCTCACCCCGCTTGACCCGAAAGGTAAAGGTCATTATTTGTTTTGATTTTTTTGTTTGTTTTTTTTCACCTTCATGCACATGTAATTGATTATGTTGTCATTAATGAACATATTTCTTTCAGGTGGCTACAATATTTACACTACACGACTGTTTTTGGCCGGGCTGAAATGACATGATAGCCCCTCTGTAACGATTTCCTTTTGCATCTTGAGGTTCCACTGTATTTTTAATCACTGAATAATTCCGGCACTGTAAGTCTTAAATCCAACTGCCAACCACAATTACAGGATGTCCTTTGGTTTGGCGTTTTGTCAATACAAAATGTATTTCCATAAATTAATTAAAAACGTTTGTAAACACTCGACTTGCTGGCAAACTAGTACCAGCCCACGCAGCAGATGAACATGTGAAAATGCTGCAAGGATGTGATGCTTCACCTTGCAAGACGCAGCTTAACCTCATTCGCAGCTACACAGAGTACATAATATCTCTTATTACTCAAGGTTTTCTCTCCCAAGCGTCAGGCAGGCTCTTCAGAATAAAAGCTCCCGACAGAGGATTAACACTCGTCAATATTGGCCGCACGTTTGGTCTTAAATTTTCCACTGTCGCAAACATTATTAAGCAAACTGATTGCATGCTTGAGCGTGTTTACCAATCTGCTCCTACGAACGTGACAGTAAAACCTAAGCAGTGCTGGTAAAAAAAAAAAAAAAAAGCAACGCGACTACAATCGGGAAGCTCAGTTTGACATGTTATTTGGAGTATTTTGCTATTGACCTTAATTGGTTAGACACAAACCACTCAGACAGCTTGAGGAGTCTGCTGTTGTCCCAGGAACATGTGCAGAGGTGTCTCACCTCCTCCACTCCCGCAATGAGGACAGAGCACATGTCCCGTTATGTAACTAGCGTCTTTTTTACCCAACCCGCCCCCCTCTCCTTCTCATCAATACCAAATCAGTCACGTATCGCCCGCTCTTCTGACCACACACGCATTCCGCCAGAGCGTGTACGAAAATAAACACCGGTTGAAAGGATTAGAGAAAAATAGGTAACATACCACATTTCTGTCAAGAAAAATCATCTGCGCGTGACATGACAAAGCATGTGGTCAGATGTTGTGTTAGCACACGATAAAGAAAAATCTGTCAGCAAAAACTGCCAGTTAAACTGTGTCCAAAATAATAAACCATAGAAACTACTGCTATTAAAATCTGGAAGATTTTCTCTTGAAAAAAGGTTACTTTCTCAATACTGCTAATATTGCAAAACAGATGCCTGGTAATAAATATTTTTTCTTTATCTGATACATTAGGAAAACGAAGGTTTCACTTTCTCCAAACAGGCTGGAATGTCTGCAGCTGGCCGGCCGCAAGGTACAGTAGTGTCCAAAAGAATAGCAGTGCAATGCAGATTAATCACTGTTATTAGTATATTTTCATTGCTACGTAGCAAACAAGTTGCCAGTAGGTGCAGTAGATTCTCAGAAAACAAACCCAGCATTCATGATATGCCCGCTTTTAAGGTTGTGCAATTGAGCAATTAGTTGAAAGGGTGTGTTCAAAAAATGGCAGTGTGGCATTCAATGATGTCAGTGATTAAAACACAGGTGTGAATCTGCAGACCCCTATTTAGGGAGGAAACCAGCACTTGTTAAACATGCATTTCTCTTTGAAAGCCTTAGAAAAATGGGTCAGTCCCGGCATTGATGTTCAGAAGAACAGCTTACTTTGAGTTAATAGAAGGGGGGGAAAACTATGAAAAGGTGCAAAATTTTGGGGGCTGTTTTTGGCAGCTAAAATGATCTCCAATGCCTTTTTTGCAGTTCTAAACATAATTAAGGTGTTTTTCCTTCATCTCAGGAGGAAAAAAAGAGCTTTTAATTCTGCCGAGACAGATTATCTTGTATTCTATGCCAATGATGCTGGCTTTCCTTTATGCTTGTTATATGGTGAGAAACACTAAAAAAGGTTAAAAGGCATTTCGAAAACAAACACACGTTTTTTAAAACATCACATTACATTATATTTGTTGTATTCTGTAAAATTAAGAAAGAAAAAACCTCCATAAGCACTAATGTTTTGTGGCTCCAGACAATTTTTCTTTAGTGGGCAAAGTATTGTGAAGGTTGCCGACCCCTGGTCTAGACTCTTATTTATTATTATAAGCCTCCTAAAAATCTAATGAGTAGTGTTTATAAACAACTGTGTACCTTTTCACTCACATTGCTAGGATAATTAATTAAATGCTATTATAACCTCATAAGACCCTATCCTGTGGAAAAAACAACCTGCCCGTGGACTGGTTATACAAAAATACTTCGACTTTTAACCAAATCCTAAAAAATGCCTTCCAAAAAAAGTATTATGCAGCAACAAGTCACTACTGAAACTCAAGGCAAGCACTAAACAATCCAGATAAAGATCCTTGGAACAGGAAAGTAACAGAGAGAACAAAACCGAGGCCATTCCCTAAGAAAGCTGCTGACAGGCTTGGAATCATCCCTTCCTACTCATCCTCACCTCCAACATCAAGCTGTCGTTACGGACTTGTGGTGCCATCGGCTTTGTTTATGTGAGCATCAATATCCTATTTTAGAAAGTAAAAAGAAAGAATCAATCAGTCATTGTGGGACAGGTGCAGCGGAGGACTGGGGGAGTTGTTGGGCCATTTGGACTTCGGATATGTGAATTATGCTGCACAGTAAAGGAAGCCAATATATATCCCAAAAGAATACAATACAGTACAGCGAAACCCTGAGACTGGCTTGCTCACGTTGACAGACGTGGTTGTTGGTAGAACCAAAAATAGACATTGACTGCACATTTAGAAGTGACTTTGGCCCGAAACATAAAAGAGAACGGGCAATAAAGAATAGAACAATAAAGAAGTTAACAATAATACAGCACGTCAAGATAAACAAACTGATCCTTCATAGAAATGACCCTTTTCGATCTGAAATTGGATGATGACGTCAACTTCAGTGGGAACCTTTTTGAAAAAATTCTGATGGTACACTTTAGTATGTTTTTCTCTTGTAAAAAAGCCACAAATAACATAATACATGTGTGAGAAGCAAGCTTTGTGTTAATAATAGTTAATATTATCAGCATGTAAGCTTTTTCTCATTATACACAGCCCGGTCAAAAAAAAGCCACCACCTGGATTTAAGTAAGCAAAAAGGTACGAGGTTGCTGCAGGTGGTCAGGTCTAGGTTCAGCAACACTATGTGCTCAAATAATGAATAAACGGAATGAGGATATTATTCTATCAGTGGATTTTTTCTTCTCTGATGGCACGGGCATATTCCAAGATGACAATGCCAGAATTGCGAAATGAGACTTCATTTTCACACATGGAGTCCAGACCTTTACCCCACTGAGAATCTTTGGGATGTGCTGGAGAAGGCTTTGCGCAGCGGTCCAACTCTACCATCAACAATGCAAGATCTTAGATGGAGATCAACCTTGTGACATTGCAGAAGCTTATGGAAACAATGCCACAGCAAATATGTGCCGTAATCAAAGCTAAAGGTGGTCCGATGAAATATTAGAGTCTATGAGCTTTTTTTTTGGGCCAGGCAGCGTATATTTTTTTGTTCTATTTTTCCTAATTTTAAAGTTTGTTTTTTTTAAGTTCATTTTTACAATGTGCCAAGGGGCAGGAAAAAAGGACATACTGCAAATGGTCCCTTGGCTGCACTTTGGACACCTTTGTGTCAACTCTGTGACCAACCACAGCTCTCTTTGACTATTTAGTAGTTAGTTACCTTCCCATAGCAAGGAGACGATGGTAATTAAACAGAGAAAAGGAGCATCAATGCAGCAAGAATGAATCAAAGCCAACGTTCAGTAGATCCAAAATCGGAAGGCGTCGTATACACACCGGAACTAATGTACTGCAAGCTGAGCAATCAGTGTCAGTGCACATCGCTGTACACATATACACCGATACAAGTTAGTTGCACTACTGCAAGGGAAGGAACCCTCATGTTTCTTGCTTTATCTTCAAATGGCTGTCTAACTTGGCTCCAAACTCGTGGCAACAGTCTAAGACCGGTTTCCGTTCCTTTCGGACTGCCGTCTGGGAAAAATATTTCTATTCCTTTTTAACTAGAAGGGAGAAGATGCTCTATCCAAAGATATGAGAAATGACAACAGATACCTACCACACAGAGTCGTCACCGCCATGCTGACAGACAGCTGCCTGATTTAGACAAGGCCAAACAAAAGCACGAGGCCTTCACGGTCGGCCGGTTGAACATCTTAAAATAGCAGGCACTATCAAAATGAATATTCTTGTTCTGACACCCCAGGGAGCATGAGGTCACAGCTCTAGATTACAAGAGCAGAAGTAGAGTGTCTTGCGAGTGTGTCGTAGGCTTTGTGAAGTGTGAATTTGGCCAATTTCACATTGTCACGCCTACACACAGATAGGGAGCAAACCTGCCAAAATGTGAACATGAACCAGTAAGTGGCTACATGTTAAGGAAAGGAAATTCACAAATTACCAGTACCCGCTGGGTCGTGGAAATGGGGTGGGATTAAATCAACATCTACTTACTCCTTTTCAGACATGCTGAAATGTGTGTAAGGGTAAATTATGTACATTATTACGTGTAAATTATCCAATTAATGGTGTGACGCAACCCCCCCTTAAAAAAAGCCCATTTTTGCCAAAATTCCTATCCTGGTATAGACCGTGAATGAAACACTCATCGTAACCCAGAATGCAACGCTCTGCTGTGTAAGTGAATATTGCCATGCCGGGAACAGCGGTGCTGTGAAACCCATTTAAACCCTAAGAGCAACATAGACGATGAAAATCATCAATTGAATCTTTTTTTTAGATCTCTGAACCTTTCTGAGAGATCTCAGAAGAAAGAAGCAAAAGTGCAATACTGTAAAAATGTTCTCTGTAGGACTCAGTAATGAGTAGCTCCACCGTTTTTTGTTACTCACTTCAAAAATTCCTTTGGACATGCTTGATGCGTCTGACGACCCTGCACCACCTGAAGCTCTAGTGTTCCACTGAACCCTGGATCATGATGGACACCACTCCACTGTGCCAGGTAGACAACATCTCAGGTGGGATCTCCTTGTCATGCCAGTAACGTTGGAAGCCATCTGGACCGTCAAGGTTGATTTTTTTCTCATCAGAGAATAAAACTTTTTTCCAACTGTCATGTCCCATGTTTGATGTTCCCTGGCAAAACGTAAACGGCGGCTGGTTATGTGCAGATGTTGCAGCGGGCATCCCTCATGACTGAGGGACCTCGTCTGTGTGGTTCCAGCTGGGTTTTTCAACAGGACAACGCTGCACTTCACAACACTTGCTTGACAAAAGGCTTCTTCAGGGAGAATAACATCACTCTTTTGGACCATGCTGCATGTTCCCCTGATTTAAATCCCATAGAGAACATTTGGGGATGGATGGCAATGGAAGTTTATAAAAATGGCCATCAGTTTCAGACATTTGATACCCTTCGTGAAGCCATCTTCACCACTTGGAGCAATGATCCCACTAGCTTCCTGGAAACACTTGCATCAAGCATGCCCAAACGGATTTTTGAAGTGACTAACAAGAACGGTGGAGCTATTCATTACTGAGTCTTACTTAGAACATTTTTACAGTTTTGTGTTTATTACTTATCATTACCACCTCCTGTCCGCTGGAAATGTCTGGCCCATCCAGAGTTCTTGTTTAGAAAATCTGTTCAGTACATCATGCCCTTAGTGCGTCCCGAGCAAAGTGAGCAATTTACCCGGGGCGTCACAGTAATGTATTCACTAACCATTGACGGTTCTTGGTTCAGAATGTGTGTTTTATTGGCCTAAAAGTCCCTATTCATAGTTAGGTACATTTTACCAATATTGCATGATGTTATTCTTTTTTTTTTTAAGTACAATTGTAGACTCCCAACCTAAGGCTCTTGGACCCCTGGTGGTCCCCGGATCCCAGTTTGAGAATCCCTGCTGTAGGGCACTTCACTACTGTTCACCTGTTAATAAGGGTCCCAAAAAGCAGCCTGATGGTCCGTTGAATATTCTCTGTGCAAAGCCAGCTCCACTGCTCTCTCATGAGCAGACACAGGATGTTCAACGCTACGTCAGCCATCGCGGTCTCAGCTTTATGGAAAACACATAAATAGTGCAAGTTAAACGTAGCAACACAGTTTCACTTGAAAAGTTTATGCAAAGTTTATAAACTGCAACAACATTTAAAAAGCTCATCACATCTATGGTTACAAACTGGCTATTGACAATTAGTTTGTTTTGGAAATAAATCATTTCGATTGTAAACGCATTGCTGAAGATACAGTCTTTAGTATGACGTGTAAACAACATTAATAGCTTAATAGGAACACGGTTTGCTCCTGCTGACATCCCAGCTCATTCTTTATCAACAGCGCCCTCAGGTGGCTAAACTATAATGCTGCAGCTTCTACTTGCCAAATCTTCGGGATTCAAGACAGATACACTACTCAAAAACTAGATTAAAATGTGTTTTTTTATTATCTTAAAGTAACACTGAGCAATGTTTTGGTTATGATGGAAATGTCTGATTTTGTGATCTAATTTTGTGTAATTTTGGATATTTCATATATGCATTTTTTGTACACATGCAGTAATGTTCCTCTAATTTCCTTAACAACCTTAATGCCTTAATTCCTCTAAAAAGCACTTTGGACGTGTAATTATGTATATTTATGTTTCAAAAAATGAAATTGGAGGTTTTTTTTACATATTTAAAAGAAGAATGTGTGTGTGCCGTTTGTTTCATGAGATTAGACGCTGAAGGCTGAGCTTGTGACTTGCAGTTCTCAACCCTCTTTGACTGGCTACTTAGTTCCCTGTGTGGCTATAGCGCACAACGACGACTGAAGTGACATCCCGATCGTAGATATCCGTGCATAACAACATTGTTGTAACATTAGGCTAACATTGCCACAATTGTGTATGAACTAGAGGTTCCGGCTTAAATTGTGCAGAATGTATGCACTTATAAGTACTGTAAGGTCTTGCAATCTTTTGTTCTCTATTGCTACTTTGTTTGCTGTGAAAACTGTGGCAATTTATTTTGCATTATATTTCATACTGGTAATATGTTACTAAGTTGTACCAGAGAGTGCTGGCCGGAAGGCAAAGTTCTCAATTTACCGGTCGATCTATGTTCCCCCCCTCGCCTATGGTCAGGAGCTTTGGGCCATGGCCAAAATACCGAGATTGCAGAAACAGTACAAGCGGCAGAAATGACTTTCCTCAGTAGCGTGGCTTGGAGATTATTACCAAAATATATGCGGTGGTGTGAAAAAGTGTTTAGCCCCCTTCCTTATTTTTTGCATGTTTGTTTTTGTCACATTTAAATGTTTCAGATCATCAAAAATGAGTAAAAGGCAACACAGATGAACACAAAAAACAGTTTTTAAATGGAATTATTGAGGTACAAAAAAAAATCCAAATCTACATGGCCCTGGTGAAAAAGTGATTGACCGCCCTGTTAAAAGATAATTCCTTTCCGTCTATAAAACAATGTAACCTGGGCAAATTGGAAAGAAATACCAAAATAAGGGTATGAAGCAGGAATTGAGGCCAAAAAGGGAACAGAAGCAACACCGTCACAAAGACAAACATACAGATTGTGAGAATACCAACAGTAAATATAATATTTATACGTGTAAATAAATAAATATTAGTGTGGCGGTGGTAGTGTTGTCACGATCTGTGTGTTTGTCTGTGTGACACTGTTGCTTTTGTTCCTTTTTTTTTGCCTCAGTTCCTGTTGTGTACATTTATTTTGTTCGTACTTCCTGTTCTGTTCCGTTCTGTTTCCCTTCCACTTTACTTTCTTGTTCTAGCGCACCTGCTCCTAATTTCTATGTGATTATTTAGTTCAGCTGAGTGCGTAGGGGTTTGTTGGACATCATCGGGGTCGGCGGAACAATTCTGCAAGATGAGCGGGTCAAAATTCCTCCTTAGTCCTGAAAGAGACTCATTTTTTCAAGTTATCGCAAATGCTGGCTTGCAGTTATTAAGTTTAGGAGGCAAACACTTTTCCCACACAGGGCTATGTAGGGTAGGATCTTTTTACTCCCTTAATACTCGAAGGTTCCATTTAAAGACTGCATTTTGTGTTCTCGTATGTTGTCATTGACTACTAATTAAACTTGTTTGATGATCCGAAACAATTAAGTGTTACAAACATGGAAAACAATAAGAAATAAGGAAGGGGGCACGACACTGTGCCCGACTCCAGTCTTACCATGACCTTGACTTTCAGTGGAACATGTATGTCGGCAATGTCCCTTTGGTGTAACCAACGGGCTGTCCCCACAGTTTGGCATGAGTGTGATGGATAGTTTCTCTTGTTTTGAGATAAAACTTTGCAGTTCCCCCAAAGACATCCCATTAAACGTCTGTGAATAGAAAGCAAACAAAGACAAAACGTTTCAAAGGGGCCGAACAATGGTATGAGAAAATGTACAAAAAAAACTTACTGTGTGAGTTTGTTCCAAGCTAAACAAAACAGGTGGCCTAACATCTGAGCCATTCATAAAGGGAACGCTTTTACTGGAGAATTTCAGGCGTGACCTTGAGAAAGTGAGGAAGAAAATCACTTTTGCTTATTCACTGGGAAAAACCCTCAAAAATACATCAAACTTTTCAGTTCCTACACAGGATTTGATGTAGGCAAAAAACTCCAGGTAGTATCAAAACACATATTGTGGCTCCTTCGCCACACTTTGGAAACCCCACTCTTGGGCATACAAACAAAGTAAAAATTACATACTTGCTCTTTTTATCAGTAATCAGCTCGCCTTCATTTTCCTCAGTTGGGCTTTGGGGCTCTGAATGAGGAAATGCGGTCTTCAGGGTGTCCACTATTGCATTCATCACAATCTGCATAAAAAAAGCATGCATTTCATTCTAAAGTAACACATATTATTTATTAAAAACACAGTAAGTAGCACAATTAATTTGTGCGTTTTGCTGGTTTATGTAAGAAAAATTACGGCCAAAATTTTGCCTCAATATTCTGGTTATCATACGATATAGCATATCAATTAATCTAACCAATCACATTTTACATGTAAAACTATAATTGCAAAACTAAAAAACATTTTTGTGTTAGGAGTTTTGGCTGTCTATGTCTATGGGAAAAACTGATTGAGTACATTTCGGTTCGTGCCAGGTCTTCCATGGTCTCCAAATCTGAGTCCATGGTTCTCGCCTGGAAAAGGCGAGAACCATGGACTCATATTTGGAGGTGCTGATTCTCATTCCAGCCGCTTCACACTCAGCTGCGAACCGATCCAGTGAGAGTTGAAGGTCACTGCTCGATGAAGCCAACAGGACCATGTTATCTGCAAAAAGCAGAGACCGAATCCTGTGACCACCAAACTGAAACCCCTCAATGCCCTGGCTGCGCCTAGAAATTCTGTCCATGAAAGTAGTGAACAAAATCGGTGACAAAGGGCAGCCTTTGCGGAGTCCAACTCTCACTGGAAACGGGTCCGATTTATTGTCGGCAATGCAAACCAAACTCTGACACCGGTCATACAGGGAACGAACCGCCTGGATTAATCGGTCCGATACCCTATATTCCCGGAGCACTCCCAACAGTATTCCCCGAGGAACACGACCCCGACCCCAATGTCCACTCTATGCTGCAGAGTCGTGTCAACCAAGACACGCCCACAGCATCCAGGGCCTTAAGGAACTCAGAGCGGATCTCATCCACCCCCGGGGCCTTGCTACCAAGGAACTTTTTGACCACCTCGGTAAATTCAGCCGCAGAGATAAGGGAACCCGCCTCAGAGTCCACAGGCACAGCTTCCATGTTAGAAGACGTGTCGGTGGGATTGAGGAGGTCTTCAAAGTACTCCCTCCGCCGGTCCACAACATCTCGAGTTGAGGTCAGCAGCACACCGTCCCCACCATACACGGTGTTGACTGTGCACTGCTTCCCTCTCCTGAGACGGCGGATGGTGGACCAGAATCTCTTTGAAGCCATCCGGAAGTCGTTTTTAATGGCCTCTATAAACTCTTCGCATTTCCGAGGTTTTGCCTCAATGACTGCCAGAGCCGCAGACCGCTTGGTCTGCCGGTACCTGTCAGCTGCCTCCAAAGTCCCATGGGCTGAGACAGCTTGATAGGACTCTTTCTTTAGCTTGACGGCATCCCTTACCACTGGTGTCCACCAATGGGTTTTGGGATTACCGCCACGACAGGCATCAACCACCTTACGGCCACAGTTTCGATCAGCCGCATCGACAATGGCGGCACGAAACATCGCCCACTTGGACTCAATGTCCGCTGCCTCCTTCGGAACTTGGTCAAAGCTCTCCCGCAGGTGGGAGTTGAAACTCCTTCTGACAGGGGACTCTGCCAGACGTTCCCAGCAGACCATCACTATGCGTTTGGTTCTGCCAGTTCTGACCGGCATCCTCCCCCACCATCGGAACCAACTCACCACCAGGTGGTGATTGGTTGACAGCTCCGCCCCTCTCCTCACCCGAGTGTCCAAAACATGTGGCCGCAAGTCCGACGACACAACCACAAGGGTCAATCATCAAACTGCGGCCCAGCGTGTCCTGGTGCCAAGTGCAAATGTGGACACCCTTATGCTTGAACATGGTTTTCGTTATAGAAAATCCGTGACGAGCACAGAAGTCCAATAACAACACTGCTCGGGCTAAGATCAGGGGGGCCGTTCCTCACAATCACACCTCTCCAAGTCTCACTGTCACAGCCAACATGAGCGTTGAAGTCACTCAGTCCCCCGAGGGAGCATTCTCTGTTACTTCCTCAAGGGACTGCAAAATGGGTGGGTATTCTGTACTGCTGTTTGGTGCATAAGCACAAACAACAGTCAGGACCCGTCCCCCCACCCGAACGCGTAGGGAAACTACCCTCTCGCTTACCGGGTTAAACTCCAACATGCAGGTTTGGAGCCGGGCCCCATGGGTGCAGGCACAGCCACCAGATGCTCGCCATCGTGCCCCACCTCCAGGCCTGGCTCCAGAGGGGGACCCCGGTGACCCGTGTCCGGGCAAGGGAAAACGAAGTCCAATGGTTTTAATCATTATCAGGGTTGGTGTTTTGAGCCACTCTCTGTCTGGTCCCTCCACTAGGACCTGTTTGTCATGGGTGACCCTACCAAGGGCATGACAGCCCCTGACAACTTAGCTCCTAGAATCATTGGGACACGCAAACTCCTCCACCACGTTAAGGTGGTGGCTCAGGGGAGGATGATATTGTCCAATATGGTAATAGTCAATTATTTTGTTTGACTTATGATGGCTTACGTAATGAAAACATGAGCAAAGACAAACCTTGTCGATGCGTGAGACAATAAAAGGTTTCTTGACAAAAGCAATCCGGGCATCTGTATTCAGGGCCAGAAACTCTTGCATCTGCTCACTGTTGGCTATTTCAGGAATAGCACAGAGATGCTGAAAACATTAATGGCAAAATGTCTTATGTAAAACCAAATACTGCATTGAGTTAAGTATTTTAGTGGTTAATCAAATGTAAATGAACTACGCACCTTTAGATAGGTCTCGAGCATTCCTTTCCGGGCTTCGATCTTGTCACTGTCCATGTTTCCAAATGGCATGTCTGGAAATATTCTCTTTGGACCTTTTACACCTTCAAAACATAAAATAATTTGTAAAAACATTGGATGCTGGTTCAAATGCTAAACATAAAGCAAACATTTTCAATTAATATAGTTTAAGGAGCAATCTCTAGGTCCCCCAAGGCAAATTGGTTTTAGGTGACCACCAGACTAAGAATGCTTCAGGAGACCCCTTATGAAGAAAAATTATGAACATACTCAGGATTGATTGAAGTAACTCAGATTACCTGACAATCTATACATCTACAGGGAGTGCAGAATTATAGGCAAGTTGTATTTTTGAGGATTAATTTTATTATCGAACAACAACCATGTTCTCAATGAACCCAATAAACTCATTAATATCAAAGCTGAATATTTTTGGAAGTAGTTTTTAGTTTTTTTTTAGTTTTCGCTATTTTAGGAGGATATCTGTGTGTGCAGGTGACTATTACTGTGCATAATTATTAGGCAACTTAACAAAAAATAAATATATACCCATTTCAATGATTTATTTTCACCAGTGAAACCAATATACAGCGAGGGAAAAAACTATTTGAACCCCAGCTGATTGTGTAAGTTTGCCCACTAACAAAGAAAGGATCAGTCTATAATTTCAATGGTAGTTTTATTTGAACACTGAGAAATAACAATGACAAAAAAATCCAGAAAAATGCGTTTCAAAAAGAGTTATAAATTAATTTGCATTTCCATCAAGGAAATAAGTATTTGATCCCTTTAAAAAACGTGCTTCAGTACTTGGTGGCAAAACCTTTGTTGGCAATCACAGAGGTCAGCCGTTTCTTGTAGTCGGCCACAAGGTTTGCACACATCTCAGGGGGGATTTTGGCCCAAAGAGCTCAATTTTGGTCTCATCTGACCACAACACTTTCACCCAGTCTTCCTCTGAATCAGTCAGATGTTCAGTGGCAAACTTCAAACGGGCCTGTAGATGGACTTTCTTGAGCAGGGGGACCTTGCGGGCACAGCAGGATTTCAGTCCTTCACGACGTAGTGTGTTACCAATGGTTTTTGTGGTGACTATGGTCCTAGCTGCCTTGAGATCATTCACAAGTTTCTCCCGAGTGGTTTTAGGCTGACTTCGCACCGTTGTCATTATCATTGAAACTCCACGAGGTGAGATCTTGGATGGAGCTCCAGACCAAGGGAGATTGGCAGTTAATTTATGTTTCTTCCATTTGTGAATAATTGCACCAACTGTTGTCACCAAATGGCGATGGTCTTATAGCCCATTCCAGCCTTGTGTAGGTCCACAATCTTGTGCCTGACATCCTTGGAAAGCTCTTTTGTCTTGGCCATGGTGCAGAGTTTGGCATCTGGATTGATTGATTGCTTCTGTGGACCGCTCTCTTTTATACAGGTAACGATCTGAGAGGGCTGCCGATGTCAGCTCGTTACCTGTATAAGATCCACCTGGGAGCTAGAGATATTGCTGACGGATAGGGGATCAAATATTAATATAATATATTTTCATGGAAATGCAAATAAATTTATAACTCTTTTTGAAATGCATTTATCTAGATTTTTTTTTTCATTGTTGTCTCTCAGTGTTCAAATAAAGCTACCATTAAAATTATAGACTAAACATTTCTTTGTTAGTGGGCAAACTTACAAAATCAGCTGGGGTTCAAATAGTTTTTTCCATCATTATAACACCTCAACATTCACAAATATACATTTCTGACATTCAAAAACAAAACAAAAACAAATCAGTAACCAATATAGCCACCTTTTTTTGCAAGGACACTCAAAAGCCTGCCATCCATGGATTCTGTCAGTGTTTTGATCTGCTCACCATCAACATTGCGTGCAGCAGCAACCACAGCCTCCCAGACAATGTTCAGAGAGGTGTACTGTTTTCCCTCCTTGTAAATCTCACATTTGATGATGGACCACAGGTTCTGTATTGGGGTTCAGATCAGGTGAACAAGGAGGCCATGTCATTAGTTCTGCACTAATGACATAGTTCTGCACTCCCTCCCTGTACAGTATAACTGAAAACACTTGGTTTCCAATCTCAGGGTAAGTCAACTCAGAGTTCACCATTAGGCTCCAAGTTTGTGGAATCTTCTTTCTGGAATAACCCCAAGTTTGAGCACGTTAAACATACCTTTAATGAGTTTCTTGAGGTCCGTTCTCTCCTCCACTCGTGTTTGTAGGTTAAGAAATTCGCTGTATCGTCTGTTGACCATGTGATAGGCCACCGGGTGAATGGAAGACGAACTTTCGAAACCTAAGTGCAATGTGTTGCCATCCTCAGAGCATGGTTGGGCGTGCACTGGGTTTTCACAACTCATCGCCGTCTCATACTGAAAGTCATCACAACCAGAAAAAGCAATATATAAATCATTAATTGTGTGTACATTTTCATTTCTCCTGAACATCCTCCAATTATCTATGACGCAAACATGTACCGCGGAAGTTAGAGCAACATGCATGGTGGAGCAATTTGTCCTACAGTGGTTCATGTTTGTGGGGAACAGGCGCGTCTTCTTGTGTGGAAGACCACAAGGCTGCTGAAAAATTTAATTCCCATCATTTATCTACAGTAATAAGAAATTTACAGATTTTAACTTAATCTATTTTCTATATTTTTATTAGAACTAGAAAGCCTCGCCCTACTTATGCATTTCCAACAACCTTGTGTCATTTTTAAAATGTATTATTTTGGGCTGCAGCTAACAATTACTTTCTTAGTCAGTTATTCTAAAGTTTGTTATTTTGATGTATTGCGTAACCGGTTAGACTAGATGGACCAAATCAATATGTATAAAACAAAAACTGGTCCGAATTATATCCAAAAAAGAAGCAAAAATATTGATCAGTTTTCCAAAGTCAAAGCTGATGTGTGTTAATGTCTTATTTTGCCAAAAACACAAAGATTTTCAGTCTGCGTACATGGAACACAAAAGAAAATTTAAAAATATTCACATTTCAGAGACTGAAATCGGCTGATATCTACATTTCGAAGACCTAAATAATTGTTGATTAATTGGATGATCGACTAATCATTAATTTCTGCTCTAATATATAATTACTTTTATTTTATGTCATATTTTTTCCTACTTTTATTTAATTTCCAAAATCCTTGCAAACAATCTTTTATTTATATTTTTTTGTCAGTTTTTTTTTTTTTACTTTATTCAATATCCCTCGTATTGGCTGACTCCTGTTGACATAAGCTGTTGTGGACATAACCAAAGCTATTGCCAGAGACATAAAGACAATGGGGGATAATAAAAGATTTTTTAACCTCCGGCAGTTTTTAGACATTTTTCCTCCATTTGTGCAAATGGAAATGAGTGCATTTTGTTAGTTGTGGAATGATCGACAAAAGAACATCTCAGAAGTCTACTGCAAACGAGGAAAGCCCCTTCTGTCCTATGCCAAAACCTTGATGGTATGTGGCACTTCCTTTTCCACTGCCCTTCCCACCTTTCTTTGTTTGTTTTACTGATTGTGACAAAACCACTAATCTGCTTTTTCAAAAACATATATTGATTAGGTTAACAATACTACACAGATGTCAACAGTCATAAAAATAACTACGGCCGATGTAAGTCAGCTTAAGTGGGTACATGATGGACCAAGACTTAATGATGGTCGGCATAAATAGGTTCCACTATAATGAGGGGCAAAAGGAGTGCAGTTCTTACCTTGATGGTGTAAAGAGTGTAAGGGTGTGAGCCGGTGCCACGGTGTTCCTTTGCTGTGACAGTGCCAGTGATGCGAAGGTTTTGGATAACGATTGGTCCATCAGGGCTGCTTAAGGGCTCAAAACTAAATGAAGGCAAGGGTGAGGAACCTTGTATTGGGCTCATGGCAGTCCCTTCATTGGCATTCCCAGTTGGTTCTAAAACCAGAGGAAACTCCCGAGCTAAGCTACCCTCACTCTCCAAGGTCTGAAGGATGCTGATGGAAGAGCTGTCTGTGTTCTTTTCCAAAGAATCATTTGGAGGCTCTAATGTGTCTGAATTGGTCCTCCTAGGACAGGAGCCATTTTCCTGAATGGAACAAAAATCCTCCAAGTCGTTACTATTGTTACTATCAACAGATGTGCCATATTCTTTTTGTTGCTCATACAAGGCCTCCTCAGGTCCGATCATGACCAGCGAGTCTACGGAACTCTGTTTATAGTCACCTAACGGAGAGTCCAAATCCGAATCATTTTCTTGGTAAAAGGGGTTTGATTTGCTTCCTCTCCCCAAATTTTTTGAAAAGAACTGAACTGTCTCATCTTCAAGTTGAGTTTGCTGACAGTGCGTAGTTTCAAACTCATTCCTATTATTCACAGCGAGTTCAGACACGGCTATCTCCGCATAATTTCCCATTTCTGCTTCCGCTTGAGCTTTTGGCAGAGGAACATCCGTATTGTTTCTGAGTTCCCACGTGGTTTCTTGCAGTTGAGCGATCTCTAATTCTGCAGGGACTGGAGGTAAAGGTGAATTTAAGACCTCTTCTACAACCACCTTTGTTTTGCCAAATATTTCTAGTATGAAAAGATTTAACCAGTCAGGATCAGACAACTTTTCAAAAAGAGGAAGCAGAACATTGCAGGTGATGAGCTCTCCAACAACAAAATGTCCGGTGCGGGTTTCCAAGTAAGGCTGGGGCACTAAAACATGCAGCAGTAAGTCCACCACTGCTCTTGTGTAATTGACCTCTGCTGTCTCACCCGTCATGACAAAGTGAGGTGTGGTAATCCCAGAATATGCAAGCCACAATTTCTGGCCGTCATAGCTCTTTTTGGAAGACACCTGCTGATGGACAACCATCTCCTTGGCTCTGAGGTAGTCCTGTAGATGGCAACCAAACAGTTCCAGGATCCTCTGGGTCAGTCCCTGCAGCAATACAAAAGGCCAAAAAATGTTGGTGGTAAATGAATCATCTACATACAGGTTGTTGACCGGGACCGCACAGTACATTTCTTTCACCTAGATCAGGTTCTCTTTGTCTATTTTTAAGAATCCTAATTCAAAAGACCATCAGAACACTACCTGTTACGCCTTGCTTATGAACTCATTATGATCTAACTGTCTGTTTTTGGATATGGAGCTTATACTCCGTGCGGAGTCTGCTCCCAAACTGCAGGGGGCAGTATTTAAAAAACACAGTACTAAACTGGAGCAGTAGAAGTTTGTCATCGTTTACTCGACTTCAACACGGCAACACTTGCACGTCTACTTCTTGAAGAAGAGGAATTGTGTTCTACTCATTTGCTGCTGCGACAGGAAAGGGAGAGAAGGTCCTTTGAATAGGAGGAGGCGTGATGCAAAGCACGGGCAACTTGAGCTGCAATCGCAGCTCAAAATGACTTTAATTCCTACCATCACAGGACACAAAACGGAACTGCTTTGATTCGGAAATACTGTATAACACACTCAAATACTTTAAATATATACTGTATATGCAAATACCAATCACTTAAACTACTGTGCCTCATACAACAGTCGATGCATTTTGCATTTCACATCATCCCTTTCTCATACCGGCGATCCCGGTGGTCTCCGCACCTCTTTCTGTGTCGTCCGCCATTTTTTTCCGCGCATGAATAAATTTGCATGAATTGCCAACTTCACACAGATCATTAAAAAAATAATTACATAATAAAGTCTTACAGATCACACAAACACACAATTTGAATCATAATATTGAGGCTGCTCTGTTCATCATTTTCAAATAAACAAGAAATATAGTAACTTCTGCTTGAGCCATGTCCATGCATGCCAATGATGTATCTCGCCGTACTTAAAAGAACGTACAAATTTAAACCCCACCCATTTCCGGTTAAACCACACCCACTTCCGGCTAATGCTTCAGAGTACGTCTCTTCAAGTTAAGAGAAAAGTGGTAATGGTTTAATTGCATATGAAGATGCATACAAGTCACATTGGAATACATCTCATAGTCCAACTGACAGTTCCACATGTACATAAGGAGTTGGAAAAAGCACATTTTATTTATTCCTAATGGGATCGGTTTCACACCAATTTCAATACATTTGTTCACATGAATGAAGAGTTCATAATCAATAAGTTACGTTGGATGTACACAGGAGTTCAGGACTCTTCTTCCTTGTATTTTGCAAACATCAACTGTTGTACTGTTTCTTGAAATCACTCATTTTAGTGCTTTGTTTGAATTCCTCACTCAATCCGTTCCATAGTTTGATTCTGCATACTGAAATAAAAAAGCTTTTGAGCGTTGTTCTCGCGTATAAAGTTTTACATTTAATTTTTCCCCGAGGCCATATTTCAGGGAGAAGCACTGTATGACATTTTTGGGTAGCTGGTTGTTGTTTGCTTCAGGCATACTTTTAGCTGTTTGAAAATGCACTAGATCTGAGAATTTTAATAATTGTGAATTTAGAAATAGTGGGTTTGTGTGTTCTCTACACTCTGCATTATGGACTATCCTGACTGATCTGTCTTGTAGTACATTTAGCGAGTGAAGTATACTTTTGTAGTTATTTCCCATATCTCCACACAATACGTTAAATATGGTAATAGCAGCAAACAATAAAGTTTGGAGTGATTTTCGGTCAAGGACTAATTTTGCTTGACTAAGTATTGAGGTGTTTCTCACCACTTCATGTTTTGATGTGAGGTTTGCAGCTCACTTTGTCTGCAAGAAATGCATTTTCATTCACTCTTACAATGTCTTCACCATCTATTTAGATTTTTGGAATTGTATCCTTTCGGCTACTACCAAATTGTGTTGTTTTAGTTTTATTTACGCGGTAAAATAGCACCAGGATTTCACAGCATTTAACAGTATAATTTCACAGTAAAATACCGTAATCAAAATGGTATCGGAACTGTTAACATTGTTTTGAGCTTCCAACTCACATCAACTACTAACTTAAATCGCAGGAAAGTGTAAAATGTCTTCCTCTAGAAAAACCCTCACTCCGTATCTTTGCTCTTTCAAGGAAGACATACTCTCAGGTCCAAATGGACCAAAACCGACAGTAACGCTGTTGTCTTGGCTTGTGGTTTATTGATGCTTCTTGGACATCAACACAGAAAAAGGCTCCAAGTCCCAGAGGAGATGAGCCAGAAGCATCAACTCACAAGCGAAGATCTCCCCTCTTCAAAAGCTTGTTGACTTCAGGAACTTTTTGTTTCCGGTAACTATCATTTCTGGAACTAACAGGTTGTGGTGGCCCTGCATGCGTTTCATTTCCCATGCATTTTAAAGTTCAGTGGTATAGTTCTACACTGCCATTGTGTAAATAAACAGTCAATATGAGGTTGAGTGTTTTTTAATAAAAGTGTCAATAAACAAAATACAAAGCAAAAACACCCAAAGTGGTCTGGGTTTTACAAAAAGTCAATGAAGCGTTACGGCTTTGTTAGCAAGTGTCTACATCCACATTGTCCAACCCAGCCAGAAACATGTCTTCTCCGTGAATTATGCCCTTGTGAGATTCAGACAAGTCCATATGCTCCACTTCATCTGTAAATGCATGGAAAATAAATATCACAACACGGAAATATCACGCAAAAACATTCAATTGTAACCTGTTATCATTAACATTCAATTTCTACTTTTGTAGCTAAACAATTCTTGTTATTGTACAATTATGAAATATTGTGTCACTGACTACTGTTGCACCGACTAACAAACAAAAAGGAGTTTATTTATTTGATTTACCTTCATTCCACTCGTTTACTGCTTTCTCCATTTCACCAAACGTCTTCAAGCAACGAGCTCACCGAGTCCTTTCCTGCATCCTTGAGCTGAGCTGCTCATACGTCTTGTTGGCACCGCAATACCATGAGAGCTGTGAGTTTAGGAGTTCAAGATGTTCAAGTACGGAGTACAGTGGCTGTTTTCAATGCTCGGCCCGTTTTAAAGCACAAGAAAATGTGCAGTGTGCAGCCTTGTAAGCTCACAGGTAATTACTAGCTAATATTTGCAGTACTTTCTGTAAATATATATAAAACGATCTACTCTGATTTATGTACAAGAAGACACTCTAAGTCTAATTAAAACATTGTAATTAACTGCAAAATTACAGGAGTGAAATAACAGCAAATAATAGTAACTTTATTGTAAATAAGTATAAAATCTCAGCTGAGAAATTACAGTGCGTTACTGTGGAGATATTTCACAGCAAATTACTGTTATGTTACTGTAAAAGTCATGCAATTATTAGCTAATAATTTACTGTGAATTTACAGTAAATCATTTTACAGTGTAGGTTCAGGCATAAGTTGTTTTTATCAAACTATTTTTTAGTATAGTCATTTCCTATCAGATTTTGTATTAGCTCTTGTGTGCTTTCTCCAGAACACAAAACAGCAGGATCATCTGCAACTAGGACTGACTTAAGGTCTTTGTGATTCGCCACACAATACATTTAAACTTGCAAATGTGTGTTCTCCTATCTTCACATATTGCTTCCTGTTTGTTTAGTAGCTTTGAAAACTAAACCTTTATAATTTTGTAATTAGGATATTGTGATTAATTGTATCAAAAGCTTTTGTCAAATCTGTAAATACTGCAGCTGCACACCTTCTGAGGTCTACAGCAATGGTCATTTCCCCTGTAATTTTGAAGTGCCATGGAAGTAGAAATGTAAGCTCTTACATTTGTCCAACCTATTGTTGAGTAGCTTTTCACTGGTTTTTGAAAATGGTGGTAATAACGACACTGGGCGGTAGTTAATACCGACACTTGGTACTAGGAAGGTGGAGGGGTATTGCTGGTGATATTCTGGAAAAGTCAGGAATGAGAGCCAGTTTTGCAAATTTGGTAATGGTAATGGTTTAGTTTGATTTGAACATGCATGTTAATGACATTGGAATACATCACTTAGTACGACTGACAGTTCCACATGTCCAAAAGAAGTAGGCAGAAGCAAAGCTTATTAAATCCTACCCCGGAAGGTTCTCCCCTGTTTCAATACATTTGTACACTTCCTGCACTTACTAAGTTTGAATGCATAAGTAAGGTCATGTGACAGTGTGTTAAATAGTAGTCCTTGTCATGGTAAATCAATTATATCGCCATCCTGAGAAATGGTAACTGTAATAAATAATAATAGTGATGAGTGGTGTATAACGATTGCAACAAAACATTGTTGTAGTACAGACAAGGTTCTCACTAGGAATGAGAAGTTCCTAGTACAAGTATAAGGTGATGGTACCAAACATAGCATTGAACATGTACTCTCCAAGGAATGAAGTAATATGTCCACGGATGTACACAATATTTCACGACTCTTCTTCCTTGTATTTTGTAAACATCAACTGTTTGTAGTGTTTCTTGAAGTCGCTCACTGTAGAGAATTCTTTTACTTCCTTACTTCATCCATCCCATAGTTTGATTCCACATACCCAAGTACTAAAGGTTTTTAGTGTTGTTCTTGCATATTTGTGTTTTAAGTTTACTTTATTCCTAAGATCCTATTTCTCCTCTCTTGTTGAGAAAAACTGTAAAACATTCTTTGGTCACAGCTTGTTGTTTGCTTTATGCATCATTTTATCAGTTTGAAGGTTTATGAGATCAGCTAATTTTAATAATTGTGATTTTTTTTTAAATAGTGGATTTGTACGTTCTCTATACGCCGCATTATGGGTTATCCTAATTGATCGATTTTGCAGTACATCAAGGGAGTGAAGTATACTTTTGTAGTTGTTTCCCATATCTCCACACAATAAGCTTGATATGGTAACACCAGAGAACAATACAGAGCAAGCAGAGCAAGAAGAGGAGAGCACTATCTACAACCCACTTGGAATTTTGGCTCCACTCATTCTCATTCAGAAATATATTTCTTTATCTCACATATAAAGGTGCGACTGCTACTCCAAATGTCCACCCTTATTATTAGGACAAGTGAAATAAAGATATATACACAGCATCCCACTTCACTTCATACTTCCATGCAGGATTTCCAGGGCCTCAAACAAGGCATGTATTTAGCTGGAATTTGATATATTGCATGTTTGGAAAGCATCTACATTGTTACATACAATGTGCTTTAGTCCCTTGTATTAATTCTAGTAATAAGATGCATGTTTTGATTATTTCTTACCTTTTCCCCTTTTTAATGTTTGTGTCAGCATTTGTTTTGTTTAGCTGCAGATGAAACATTTAGCCAGGGTTCCTGCGCCACAAAAGCAAAGAATACTACAAGGTGTGGTAAAACCTAAAAGTAAATCACAAAGAGGCATGTCCTTTTGTTGACCGTGTTACTAATTAACCTTCCTTATTTTCATTTAGTAGGCTTCTGCTTCTTTGTGTAAAAATGATGTGAGGAATTCACTCTGTGCATTAGTTTCCAGCACCTCGGTGCATTTGTTCCTTAAAACAACGGCACAAACGGAGTGAGCCCTTTTGTCAGTTACACTGTCTCTTTGTGGGTGGAGGGAGGGCCGGTATATACCCACAATACTGTATCTTAGTATTTTTTAAATAATTTTTCTTTAACTTTCTTAAAAGTAATGTTAAAAACTTGTCTCATCTCGTTCTCGTAGTTTGGATCTTGTGTATCGTCCCGTCTTGTGAACTGAACCCTATTTACCGAGAAATTTTACTCTTTCTGGATTGGACAGTTTGGAGACAGGAAAGCATGTAAGATCTTCTCACCTGCACATCCCTCATCTAAAGTCTTGTTTATGACCGACAAAAACGACCAACAGGAGTGACGTGAAGAATTACAAAAATTGGGGGTGATGTCACTTTCCACCCCCCCCCCCCCAAAATCTGCAAACACAGAATAGCATTCTCAGGGCATTGAATCGATGGCAACTGTTCCGGTTGTCTTGAAGACGTTTTGCCTCTCATCTGAACAGGATTCATCAGCTCAATACTAGATTGGGGCGACAGTCCATCTTTGAGGCAGACAACGATGCCAAGCACACAGCCAAGATATCAGAAGAAGTAGCTTCAGGACAACTGTTTCATCGCGCCATTATAGGGTGTTATGTGTAGAGTTTTGAGAGAAAAAATGAAACCCAGCATAGTGAATAGGATAAAAAAAAAATTGCTACCTTTCTGTCCACCTGCTTTGCGCGCATCTTCAGCTCCATGCCCATTGATATCATGGCCTCTTGAACGTCCATTTCAAAGGCCCTCTCAGAAGACACAGTTGAGTACCAGGAGGTGACAAAGTCCCTGATGATTTTACCCACAGTATTATGGATCTCCTGGTCCAAGTCAGCCTCATCCTCAAGAGAGGAAGGAATCTGAAAAGTAGCAGTGAGGGGAGTGAAACTGGAGGTGCACATACTGTATATTAAGGGATCAATAAATTCATTTAAATTTGAACTGCCATAAATCAATTTGCCCCAACTTGCTCGCCCCTGCTTAAAAACACATTACTGCATAATCGTACTGTTTGTGAGTGTTCTCATGTACAGCAGGTGGTGGTTTGCATCTCCCAGAAAATAAGATGTAGCGTGAGAGATCAGTGTTGCCAACATTATCAAAAAAGCAAATAGTGACAAATCTAGCGACTTTTTTGTGTTAATGGAAACTTTTGGGGATCGACATGAAAGCATGTATCCTTCTTCTTTGCCGTGGCCCTCACCCAGAGGTAGCTCAGTCTTGTTTGTGACATTTAAAAATGAATAACAAAAAGAATCGACAGAAGAAAGTTAATTACTACTTGTTTTTGTGTTTCATTTTTTACTGACTTTTTCATCATCGTAGATTACAATTACATGTACATGCCTCATGACGTCATCCCACACCAACCCACCTCTACACATAGATTGCAATCCTGTGGGAAACTGTTGAGTGTGGCCCTATTCATATTTTAAGATGTCCTGACAGGTCGGACTTTGGACGCCGTGTGTGCAATACCTACTAAAGCAAAAGGTGCACCGTGATTTACCTGTTGCAGTGTAATGAACCTCTCCAGGTGAATCACACTGTTGGATTCCAAGACCACCTGTGAGCCAAGCCACCCCCCAAGCACCACCAGAAGGCTCGTGAACACGCAGAGCAGCCAGATATTAACAAGCAGATGAAAAAGCACCAGCCAAGCCAACAACACACCCAAGACCACCAAACACCTCTGTCCCAGCAGCTCCGACATGCTGTGAGGGTCTTTGGCTTGACTGTCAAGATGAGATGTGCAGCTCACGCGTGCATCAGCATCAGATCTAGAAAATAATCAAGATTATGGGTTAAGCATATCATGGCTCATGAATGAAAGAGAGCATGAGCGCTTCCATGCATATCACAGATGCAAGGTGAGTTTAGTGAGTTAGCAAGGTGTGTTGGACCTAAACCCAGGCTTGCCGGTGCTATGAAGGTAGCGCTGTTTGAAAGCAGCTTTGTCACCATGGAAATTCATAACCTGCTGTTGGCCAGGTATATCCAGACTTTCAGCAGAATATCGGCTACGAAAGCGCTGCCGTTCCACTGCGTAACGCGTTCTGAGGTAGGGTCACCATTTATTGAGATCACACCTACGACGGGCATTAGGTGGCTTTTTCATGATTACATTGATCCGCTAGCATTCCCTGTCCGAGGTGCACATATTTAGCCGAGGGAATACACTAAATTTGCGCACTTTTTGAGCCAAGCCTCAGGGATAAAATGCAATATAAAACATTAATTAGGCCAATGTTAGCAATTATGTACAGTATGTCACAACTGTCTTTAGTCCCTTAGAGTAGCTAGCTGGTTATTTTTATTATATTACTGTATTACATTATTATATTGCTGGAGGAACAAGCACCCTGAGGCCTCAATCAACTGCAATAAAGCACTTTATTCTGACAAATAAAAAAACAGTGCAGTAAAATATGAAAACAATATGAACACACAGTGTTTCAAAGATGGAGAAAGACAATTGTTGCTCCAGTTTATTGTACCGCTTATCCTCATTAGGGTCACGGGGATGCTGGAGCCTATCCCAGCAGACTTTGGGCGAGAGGCGGGGTACACCCTGGACTGGTCGCCAGCCAATCGCAGGGCACATATAGACAAACATTCACACTCTAAAGGACAATTTAGAGCGGCCAATGAAGCTAACATGCATGTTTTTGGAATGTGGGAGGAAACCGGAGTCCCCGGAGAAAACCCACACACGCACGGGGAGAACATGCAAACTCCACACAGATATGCCCAACGGAGATTTGAACCCAGGTCTTCCAGATCTCCTGACTGTGTGGCCAATGTGCTAACCACTCAGCCACCGTGCGGCCCTCCAGTTTATTGTTTTAATGGAAAAGGATTGCCCCATATTGAGCGCATAACATTTACACGGTCAGCATTATCCTGCCAGCTGTCTTCCATCGCTGTATTGACAGCGAAGGTGGTGCTTTTGGCAGTGATAATCTTTTTGAACTCCCCATAAAAATGACTTATCTTGTGTAAAGTGCACGGACTGAGATCTCTTCATTTATGTGGCGGAAGTACAATAATACGATGTCAAACGCCCTGTTTTATGTGGCACAAAGCCAAGAACCGGACTTAACCAAGGGGGTATTATGCGAGAGTGGCTCGACCAACCCTGGCTTTGTGCTCAAGATGCAGTTCAACAGAACCCCAAATCCACAATCGGACCAAATTGTTCCTCTGTAGGTTCCAAATAAATGGTGACGCCATGTCCTACTTAGTTAAGCTTTCATAATCGGGGGCTATTTGAGTGCAAGTTTAGTGAATTAGCAAGTTGTGTTGAGTGGAAAGCTGCTGTACCCCCGTGGTGACTGCGGCCAACTCATAACCTTGTCCAGGTTTTCAGCTTAAAAGAGCTATGAATGTGCCACTGCTCACTGTTTAACTAAATCCAAGACGGCGTCCCCATTTACTAGGAACCTACCGAGTCCCCGAGGATGGACATTGAGAAAACACAAATTGATGATCTTATCCATTTAAAAGTGAGAGATTTTAATGTGAGGGAATACGCCTGACATGCTTACTTTCTGAATAATACATTATATAATATAACGCACCATGAAACTTTAATTAGGCCAATGTTGCCACACGTCTTTGTCACAGCAGGCCTTTTTTGCCTGTTAGTTGTTATTACTTACTGCAATATTTGCTGGAGGAATAAGCACTCTGAGGTATCAACCAAATAAAAAAAATGAAACACTGAATTTGAACAAAAAAGAACAAATTCCCAAAGAAACGCTGCCACGGCGGCGACGCTGCCACGGCGGCGACGCTGCCACGGCGGCGACGCTGCCACGGCGGCGACGCTGCCACGGCGGCGACGCTGCCACGGCGGCGACGCTGCCACGGCGGCGACGCTGCCACATTGGGTGGTACAGCACGTTTCCTGCTCACCTTTGCCAACCTAGGCCAGCGGTGTCAAACTCATGCCGTGGGCCAAGACCTGGCCGGTTCTCTTTCCTACCGGTCCCTAAAGCAGATGCTTTTAATGATCAACACCTCCTTCGGTCTGGGGGAACCGGACCCGGCTAATTTAGTTGCAAAGGTTAGGTTCTATTGGGTTGGTCGAGCCCACAAGGACTCCAAAGGTGAAGATGGTAAAAACCGCGCAATGCCATGACTAAAACACCCAAATGTTAACTCTGTGTTACTAGTGACAAAGCAAAAGATTGTAATATCTCAACACTCCCTTGACTAAGAATATGTTGATGGAAAAAAAACAAGACGCCACCCGAAGCGCCCCGGGCCGCACTTTGAACACCCCTCCTGTTTACACAGAATCCCTTCCAGCGCGTCATCTTTAACTCCAAACCACCGCACGCCCGAGCTCACCGCTACTTTGCTTGGACGGGATCGGACGTTTCGTGCCAAAACATCAAGTGTTGGGCCGAGCGGTGGCACCAAATCCTTTGGGCGCGACAAACGCACGTCCTCATATTCCGTCCGTTTGTCTTGCGTGTTCCTAAACGTTGGGTTTTCATCGCACCCGCGTCTCGCCGGTGTACAAAAGCACAAGGTGTTGAACACGGTAACCTTACCTCGGGAGAACGACGATAACGTCCGCCGCTTTTCAATCAACACCACATCTGCGTGCCAATGTTTACTTCCGGTAGTGTGACGTCATGGGCTAGACGACACGCCCCCCGAGACCTCCCGCGTTTTTCTAAAGGTGTTTATTTTTACGCTTCATAAATACGGTTTGTGTGGCAATGCGGATGCTGAAGGGCTACATTTTTGCCTTTATTATTCTTATTCCGCGTGTTAAGCTACTCGCTACTTCTGCATTCCTCTCTTGCGTTCCGTTTCCGGTTTAGGGAACCGCGATGGGCCCATTTGTGTACTTAGTCCGCAACTCCCACCATTGTCTGTGACAAATAAGGATGAATATGTTGCCAAATGCAGGGTGGCAGTGCTGACTGGCTACTTTTCTCTGTGAGGTTTTCTTTTTCCTTGTTATTAAATTTGTATTCAAATATTTTCTGGATGAGTGGGTAGCACGTTGGCCTCACAGTCAGGAGGTTCAGGGTTCGAATCTCCGTTGGGCATCTCTGTGTGGAGTTTGCATGTTCTCCCCGTGCGTGTGTGGGTTTTCTCCGGGTACTCCGCTTTCCTCCCACATTCCAAAAACATGCATGTTAGCTTCATTGGCCGCTCTAAATTGTCCATTAGAGTGTGAATGTTTGTTTGTCT
>QODF01000247.1:633223-666112 GCA_024372805.1 Oostethus manadensis
CTTCCAGATGACACACCAAGTACTCTCCTACCTGTCTCTCTGATCACAGTAGCTGTAGTTGTCCAGTCATCTGGAAGGACTTCCTGACCACCCATAGCCTTTTTCAACTCCTTCCTAAATGTCACGCAACACTCCTCCTTTTTCAGCTTCCACCATTTCATCCTCTGCTCTGCCTCTACCCTCTCCAGCTTCCTCACCACTACAGTCATCCTTCACACCACCATCCTATGCCTTCTGGCTACAATCTCACTTTTGCAGTCACTGATCTCCTTCAGGTTACACCTTCTACACAAGATGTACTTGTGTGCTCCTACCACCACTTTTATAGGTCACCATATGTTCCTGTCTTTTCTGGAAGAAAGTATTCACTACAGCCATTTCCATCCTTTTTGCAAAGTAGACCACCATCTATCCTTAAGAGTTCCTCTCCTGGATACCAAACTTGCCCATCACCTCCTCATCATCTCTGTTTCCTGCACCAACATGTCCATTGAAGTCCGCACCAATGACAACTCTCTTACTTCTAGGGATGTTCTGCATCACTTCATCCAGGTCTGACCAGAAATGACCAGAACCCGCGATCTTGTCCTGTCGGTCACTACCCAAAGCTCATGACCATAGGTGAGGGTCAGAACGTAGATCGACCGGTATTTTGAGAGCTTTGCCTTTCGGCTCAGCTCTCTTTTCACCACGACAGATTGTGCACATATAGGATTTGCGGCTAGATATGTGTATATGTATATACACATATGTATGTATATGTATATGTATATACACAGTGTGTATATGTCTGTGTATATTTACAGTGAGTGCTAATTTAACATAGTCCAATTATTTGTTTGCATAAGCATACTTGGCCAAAAAATCTTATTCTGATTCTATTTCTGATAAAAATTTAGATTTACAACATCGGTAGCTGTAAAAAAAACAAAAAAAAACAAATGGGCCAGTGGCCCCCACACAATATATACTGTATTTTGAAGCTACTTTGTTTCTTCATGTGACTGTAATTGCAAACATAGTTTCATAATATCAACTTTGCACTAGTGTCCACAGCATTTTTAACAAATTCCTGTAAACCAGTGATCTTCTTGCTTGATGAGAATTTTGCTAAAAACTGTATATGATAAAAATGTTCACAAAAAATGTTAATGAAGGAACAGAAAAGAGTTACTGAATGTCATAGTTTAAATAGCATGTTGATTTATTTAACTACGGATGTGAATAATGTGACACTGTGATAGCAGTTTTCATTTACATTCTTACAGCGCCCCCGAAGGGACATGGAGAAAAAAAATTTACACGTTAAAATAAATCAATCCATGTATTAGATCCTTTATGATCTAATACATGATATGATGATTGGAACATCATCCAAAACTATCTATTTACAATGATGGAAATGAATCATCACACATGTTGACGTGAAGGCAGTGGGTGTAGTTGAATGTGATAACAATCTATAGTGCACAGTGGAATAATTTTTGGTTTCAATCTATGGTGAGTGCTGACTGAGATAGGGATGGGATGAAATAGATCCTGGACCTCCATAGAATACATCTCCATGGTAACTTATGTCAGAACATATTCCACTTTCCACTATCCCATTTTTGTGCAACCGGATCATGGATAAAATGAGCTAGGATAACCAAGATCTACCGGCTTTATCTTGGGCTTAGACCACTGTTAGGGATATGTATACTGTAAACATGTTCTAATTTATTTGTTTCTATACAAACTAGTCATAATCTTTATATGTGTGTGTGTGCTCAGCGGCGACACACGGCGCATGTGGCAGAGCGTCCAAACCACCACCAACAGGTCATCCTCATCTGCCTGTGACAGTGATGGCTCCCTTCCGGATGCGCTAAACAGCTTCTACGCCCGCTTTGAAGCACAGAACGACGTGACAACGAGGAAGACCACACCTCCTTCCAACGACCAGGTGCTCTGTGTTTCCACTGTGGATGTGAGGAAAGCTCTAAACAGAGTCAACCCACGGAAAGCTGCTGGACCAGACAATATTCCGGGCTCAGGAGTGCTCAGAGGATGTGCAGACCTACTGGCAGATGTTTTCACCGACATCTTCAACATCTCTCTGAGCACCACTGTTGTCCCAAAGTGCTTCAAGGCGACGACCATCGTCCCTGTGCCGAAAAAAACGTCAGTGTCTTGCCTCAATGACTACCGTCCGGTTGCACTCACTCCCATCATCATGAAGTGCTTCGAGAAGCTTGTCATGAGGCAGATAAAGACCCTGCTCTCCACAACACTGGATCCACTACAGTTTGCATACCGTCCGAACTGTTCCACTGATGACGTCATCTCCATCTGGCCCTCACCCACCTGGAAAATAAGGACTCGTATGTATGAATGCTGGTCATAGACTTCAGTTCAGCATTCAACACCATCATTCCTCAGCAGCTGATTGGGAAGCTGAGCCTGCTAGGCCTCAACACCTCCCTCTGTAACTGGATCCTGGACTTCTTGACTGAGAGACCTCAGACTGTCCGGATCAGGAACACATCTAACACCATCACGCTGAGCACTGGGGCCCCTCAGGGCTGTGTGCTCAGCCCCCTGCTGTTCACCTTGCTGACTAACGACACGTAGCTGTACACAGTTTAAATCAGATAATTAGGTTTGGTGGTGACACGACCGTGGTGGGTCTCATCAGCAAGAACGACGAGTCAGCATACAGAGAGGAGGTGCAGAAGTTGACGGACTGGTGTAAAGCCAACAACCTGTCTCTGAATGTAGGCAAAACGAAAGAGATGGTTGTTGACTTCAGGACGACACAACGTGACCGCTCCCCGCTGAGAATCAATGGCTCCTCGGTGGAGATCGTGGAGACCACCAAATACCTCGGTGTTAACCTGGTGGAGAACCTCACCTGGTCCCTCAACACCAGCTCCATAACGAGAAAGGCACAGAGTGTCTCTACTTCCTGAGGAAGCTGAGGAAAGCACAACTTCTGCCACACATCCTCACAACCTTCTACAGACGGACCATTGAGAGCATCCTGAGCAGCTGCATCACTGCCTGGTTTGGGAACTGCACCGTCTCGGATCGCAAGACCCTACAGCAGATAGTGAGGATGGTGGAGAAAATCATCGGGGTTGCTCTTCCTTCTTTGATGGACTTTACACCACACGCTGCCTGCGGAAGGCCACCAGCTTTATGGCTGATCACACACACACCCCTCACACACACTCTTCACTCTACTGCCGTCTGGAAAAAAGTACAGAAGCATTTGGGCCCTCACATCCAGACTGTGTAACAGTTTCTTGCCTCAAGCCGTTCGGCTTCTCAACATCAAGGAACTAAACTGACAAACATAAAATCAACACAAATAAAGAAACAACAACAAAATTAACTCTGTCTACACAAATGCTGTTTTTTTCACACCTTTCTTTACACATTTCTACCTCGATGACTGTTGACTGTTTACATTCATTTATTTATTCTGATTTGCATATGGACCATCCCTTCTTTTGCACAATTTCCTGTAGTTTACTGGTCGGCGCTAATGTTTATTGTTCCTTGTCTTGTCTTGTCTGCTTCTCTTTTGCACTAAATGTTGCACAAGTGCACTTAGTGACAGTTTAGTCGAATGCTAATTCTGTCTTGTAATGTTATGTTGTTCGATGTAGCACCTTGGTCCTGGGGAAACGTTGTTTCGTTTTGCACAAAGAAAATAAAACGAGCGAAGATGGCAGAATGTCTTCAGAGCAGGTGGAAGATGTAACTGAGTGCATTTCTGTCCGTTCTCCTCGCGAGTAAAAAGCAATATCTGTTGTCTTCTTTCCTGTTTATTCGCTGTATTCTGAATGTTTTAGGTTGCTTGAACCTGACAACCACTTAATGGTAGGACTGTGGAGCTGAAGATCATGTACCATCAATTCAATAAAACTAATAGTCAGTATGGATCCGCCAGGAGATGCCCATCAGGAGCCCTGACATCTTTAGTGTAATCAAGCTGAAGAACCGGTGATGTATTTTGGGAAGCTCAATGAACAGTCTGCACCTTAAAGGACAGCTGCATGGGGACGAGAGCTGGCTCCAAGGACTGAACAGGATGAGGGAGACCAACCAAGTCATCAACCGTTTGCCCTCCATTATGGCCTGCTGGCTAGTTTCTTGATTTTGCAGTTAAGACCTTTTCGAAAAATCCCATTCACTTGATTTTGTTGTAATCAAATGACGTACTGTATGTCCCGGCGACTACTTTGCCCAAAAGAAGGCTCATTAAAAAGGCTGTTTTGGACTGGTCTTGGGAATAGGTCCAGGGTAGTTGGCAAAAAAACTACTGAGCTCACCAAAAAGGATGAGAAATGTCGGGTCACGGCTTTGATTAGAAACAGTTCAGGCAGTGAGGATTAGCCTCAACACATTGGTGGAGGCTGAAGCAGTCCTGCTGGACCCGAGCCCCCAAATAGTTTTAACTCGGGCAGATAAGCAATTTAAAGCCTACGTGATCTCTTGCAAGGAGCTCAAACACCTACAAGCACGTTGCACTGGCTTTTAAGCACAAAACCTGGGCATCTGCGGTGTTCATATCCGGCCGGACTGTTCTGTCACAAAGGCAAACGTAAAACAAAAAATCACAGCACAAGCTGGGGTGAAGCCGCGCGAAAATACAAAGTACAAAACAAAAAGGGTTGGGGCAAGACGGTGTTTTCTAAATCTCAAGTCTTTAACCTCAAGTCTCAAGTAAAAACTTCAAAATCGTCAAATCAAGTCCGAAATCATAGCCTTGAAGGAAGATTTGTTTAGTGCCAAATACCAAATAAATAGAAATTTTCCCAATGCAACAATCTATTATATTTGACAAATACAAAGAATGCATTTTGAATTGTTTTGCTTTTTAAATAATATAAGACAAGCATACTCAAAAACGACCTGAGCATTCCTTGGACCTCTGTGAGTGACACCAGACACACACTGTAGTATCAAACCTGTCCAAAACCTGAGAAACCCGAGAACTTCCATTATGTCATTTTTTGTATATGACCGGTTTCAAACTGAAGGCGAGGAGGAGTACACAATGTAGCTTTCTTTATTCTCAAAACAAGGCAGTGTCTCATTCAGCTAACCGTCCTTGTTTACCATTTATATTGTTCATTGGGTATACTTGAATTGTCTTATTTGACTGTTGTAGCACTAATTTATCCTGAAAATGTACTGGAAATGAATGCAACGTTTGCTTTTGTCTAAATGAATAAATAAATAAGATTAACTCTCAACCAAACTTCCTGTCACCCAGTTTCACTTTTTGTACACCGTCTGAATATTGCATGCAAGCAGCTAGTCCGTTTGCGCTGTCATTGTCTGTGCATTTTTTTATCGAGTGCGGCTGCGAAATGACGCACCATATGGCTAAAGAAAGTTGCGAAGGCCAACAGTCTGATAATAAGGTAATATAAAACTGTAATTTTCCTGTATAAATATGTATTTTTCTTCATATTTTTGGGTGTTTGTGTTATGGAAAAAATTGCCATGTTTCAGCCAAGACACCGAGGCACCACTGTGAATCATTCCTCGTTTATCATGGGTAATTAGTTCCTCACCCAACTGTAACAAATGAAATTGCACAAAGTAAGAATATTTTCATAGTTAGAGCAAGGAATCCTATTGACCACCTTCTAAATACAATTTTAATGTATATAACATAATTTATATAACATATAATGTATCTTTTAGCATATTACACCCCTCGAGACATAAATAACTAGGAATAACTCCCCTATAGTCACCTTTACACATGTATTATCCAATGTAGTACACATAAAAGACAGAAAATATGACATTTAAAACATAAATAAGACATAATATAGACTCACACATGTGACTCGCATTAAAGTTACTGTACTTGCCACAGTGGCTATTGTGTCATCATTGTGGGTTCTAATTTTGTAGACCAGGCGAGGCGTGGCGGAGGTGCGCCAAGGGGGCATGTTCTATTTTGCAATTTCGTGCTAGGCATTGGCACACGTGCCAGGCACAGCCTGGCGTTAGTACGCCTCCATCCCTCCTAACGGCACGAGTGGCAAAGAGGGAGAAGAGAAGGCTTGACTGGGTCAGTCAAATCTTCACCAATCAAAAGAGCTCCTCTCCACACCTTTAAATGCGCCGCTGGCGAAGCACATTGCAATTTTCGTGGAAGATGCATGAAGACCGCGGAAGACGGCCGAACTTCTCTCAGACGGAAAGTGATGTTTTGCTTGCAGGGGCCAAAGATATGGTCACGCGAGCAGACCTCCACGGGCTGATGATGCAAAAGCCGCCTGGGAGTGGATTACAAGTAAACTAAATCAGGTTTGCCCTGACATACTGAGAATTGTTACCCCGTGTAAAAAACAGTTCAATGATGTCATATGAAAGGCAAAACAAAAACTATCAGAGCACCGGATGCTCATGGTGTCCACCGGGCCGGCCCCTCAACCAGTGTGTCACTGAGCTCGGTGGAGGGCCATTGCATCCTCCACCCTCTCAGCTATCAGTATGGAGGGTTTTGGTGGGGTTAGGGTTGGTATTTGGTATGCATTTTTCCCTACTAATAAAGACACTCATATTTAGTAACCTATACAACGTGAAATACTGTATGAATAAACAAAGACTATGCATAACGGGGATGAAGTCTGAAGGAACTGTGCGTAAAAGACGCATTGCCAAGCGGTCTGGCCCTTGTCACTTGTGTTTGCATGTGAAATGAACTTGTATTACCCAATTCCTTAATAATAATGAACAATTAATAACTTTTCTTAGTTACACAATAAAAGATGTCAATACGTTTATTTACAATTAACCATATCCATATCAGATCCACCGGCAACCAAGGAGATCAAAATGTATGTGCTGATTCAGATACTTTGAACAGTTGTGGCTTATTAACAAATAAAAAAATTATTTAAAAAATTGTGATTATTAAATGCATTCAAATGTGCCTGACATTGTGTAAACCGGCCTGTGGGGTTTTGGTGAGGTGTGCGCACTGTGTGCCGGTCAGCCAAATTACCACTAAACCGGCTGCGCTTCGCCTTACAGCAAGAGTAGACCAGGTTGGAGCTGGCGAGCTCTCGGCGCACCTTCGGTGAAGTCTTTTGGCAAAAAATTGTCACTGCGCCAGGCTGAATCAGTCGGCACCTCCCGCTGCTGCGCCACCACACCTCAGTCTACCAAATTAGGCACCAAGCTGCGCTACCAATGGAATTAGAACGCTGTAACTTTACTGACACCAAGTGACCAGTGGAAAATACTTCATAACAACTACAAGTAACAGTATTTAAATGCATCTTCTGAATACCTTAAGACGTTCATTTAACCATTGTTATGCTTGACAACACCTAATTTTGGACAATTTGCTTGAAAATCGAAAAACAAATTAAGTCATTTATTGTACAAATCTATATACTATATATGCTATATAGATACAATTATAGCTTATTATTTATACACATATTGATCCAAAATTAGTTTGAAAACAATCTAATATATCATAAAAATGTTGCACTGCGTTTTATTATGGTAAGCATGCACTGGAATAGCCTGTCTACCTTTCTGGCACTTGTGCACGTGAGCACATACAGCAGTAGTTTAACAGCTGATGTTGAGTAGTTCACCAAATAATATTTTCTTCAGTGGTCTATTCAAGCATGACACCTGTGCTTTGTAAATAAAGTGCAATTTCCATGCTGGCAGTCACGTAAAACACAAATAGCTCACAGATTCCTATAACAGAAATATTGCAATTGTCATTTTGCTAATTGTGTTGTTTTATACTAAATATAAATAAAAAAATATATTTATACTAAATATATTTAGTATAAATATATTTTTGAACAATTCATTTACCATGTCTGCGATTGTGAGTTTATTCACACTCACATTCCTACATACGAACAATTTAGAGTCTCCAATAAACCTAACATGCTTGTTTTTGTAATGTTTGGAGGGTGAAGTACCCTGACAAAACCCACACGCAGAGGAAAACATGCAAACTCCACACCCGAAGAAACAAACCCACCCCGTGGCGTCCATAAAATTAGTAGACTATTTTATTCAAATATTTGGAAGTCAGAGTAATTAAAGCAGACTGATTAGCACGTCTTCCTCACATCCAAGTGCTCCTGGGTTTTTCTCTTCCTTTTGCACTCGACGCAGCGCACACATTACACATTAACAAAGCATATTTCTACTGACAAAGGCGTGCTGCATTTTTCCTCAAAATTGTAAAGTACGGCCTGCCTTTGACCTCAAACAATGCTGTGATCAGCACTGGATCCACTTTATATTGCAAGACTGTGTCATGACCTGTGCTTCTGTCGGCAGGTGCCTCTTTGGACTCCAACGAGTTTATTCTCTTTGTGAGGTCTTCCATCTACATGCAAAGTAAGGAAATGTTTGGGGGTTTTTTTCTCAAAATTGTGTAACGACTGCTTTGTAATGTATAAGGAATGCTTTCTTGACCTTTGGCTCTTTACGCTTAATACTACACATTCAAATATGAATTAGTTGTAATGCAAACAAAACGAAGTTTAAATGCTCTCCAGCATTTAGCGTTTAGTATAATGCCATATTGGCAGTTTTAAGTTAAGATGGTCAGATGTTCAGATGAAGGAAATGGGCTGTGCAGACTAGTGTAACCCCACTAATCTTATTTGTTCAGTGTGGTTGACTCTTGAGCCGGTGTGGGAAAATCTTTGTGGAAGACCCGAGGAGCCGCACAGTCCCACATGAAATGAAGTTGTGTGCAAATGCACACATACCAAACAGGCTGCAGCCATAGAGATAAATACCGAACGTGTTTGGGTGCAGGCTGTAGCGCCGAGGCTCTAGCTCCTGCGCTCCTCAGTCATGAATAGGCTGGAAGCAAATGATGAGATGTTACCTTTGTTAAATGTGCGTAAAATCAAAATCTACCTATCTAATGCATCACTCTCACCGTTTTTTCTGTATCCCAGGAGCAAGCTTTGAACTTACCGTCCTTGAGAACGTTTGTTCAAGAGCGCTAAACCAACAATAATCTTTTCTTCAGGCATCCTTTTCTTCAGGCGGTATCAACAGAGCAAGACAAAGATCCTGTCTGAGGAGTTTCCTTGGCAAGATGATCACTCACATGTCTCTGTGCAAATTCTGTAAGTACCTGTATCCTGTACCTGAATTTCTGCACCTATTATAGATCAATAGATTTAGTAAAATGTAGTAAAAATAAACATACATTTTCATGTAATACACTGTGTATTTTATATATACAGTATACATATATACACGCATACATACACACATAATACTGTAGATATTTTATTTTTTATTGAATTTTTAAAAATAATTTGTATTTTATTTTAGTTATACATATATTGATGCATTTTCTTTTTCACAAAAATTACATTTGACTTGGTATGATGTATGTACATTACACAGTGTCAGGACACACACAGGAGCAGTACAAAGAACATATACGTGTATACACAGTTCATAAGTTTAGATTTTTATATTATAAATAACATCATAAAAATGAATTTTACCACTTCATCCTTAATGATGGTTTTGACAGTCAACCGAGCACGGAAATGTTGTATGGCATTTTTCCCCTTGCTGAACATTTTGCAATGTCTTATGCTTGGGAGACATAATGAAGGGCAAAAAGTTAACGCCAAGGAGCAAAAGTGTCCCCATAGCACGACTACGTATTATTTCGTCCACATATTTTTCCACCGTGCGTAGGTAACTAGCTCTCTTTTCGTTTTCATTCAGTATGTTAGTGCATCGTAACCCTGCAATGTCATAGAAAAAAAAAAATATATATATATATATATATATAAACACAGTATATTGTGCAATGATATCAACTGATGTGTATATTTTCAGTTTCAGTTTCTGCCCTAGTGGGGGTCGTAGTGTTTGCAGTGAGTGGGCTCACCCAAGACCCTCTGATAGAATGTCTCAAAGACCCAGATTACAGTGAGCTTCTAGATATGGTGGATAAAGGTCTTCCTACCACAAACAAGCCTCAACATGTAGCAATTATTGGTGGGGGCATCGCTGGTCTAACTGCAGCCAAGGTTTTGGAAGATGTCGGACATAAGGTAAAGTCACTAACCTTAGGGAAAATGTCACATGACTGATTTTGCGACCTGATACATCAAGGTGACCATCATAGAAGCCAGCCACCGCATCGGAGGACGCGTGGAGACCTTCAGGAACACAAAAGAAGGCTGGTATGCAGAGTTGGGCGCCATGCGGATTCCCAGCTTTCACATGTAAGTGTAGCGCTTTTCTCATTGTTTCACATTTTTGTTGATGCCAGCTGTGAACATGTTCATCATGGTGCATGCCTCTTGTTCCTGGAAACCTTCCATTTACATTTCAATATCAGATGCAACTTGTCATTGTGCTATGCAAAATGTACACTGACTTCCATTCTTTCATTTGAGCTACTTTAGATATATGCACACATTTACTAATGTGTACTAAGTATAAAAGTACATACAGCGGATATTCTTTCAAGAGCTGTCAAAATTAACACAATTACATGTTAACAAAAGTTGCAGTTTTTTTTCAAGTGGGATAAGTGGACCCTCGGCCCACACCGTAGTTTGAGGAAATGCAGCGCTGTGGCAGTTGATGTGGAGCCAGAAGCAGAAATGGGTTTTTTGAATAGTAGATTGATCTCTTAAGTATTTTTTTAATGTCATTTATGGCTGATTTTTACTTTGAAATGCTAGCTAAAAGCTTTTAGGCATAGGACAGTTATTTGGGGCTATAAATGTAAATAGCATTAGTGCTCGCTAGCGTTGCTGGGCCAGGATAGATTTCCTTACACTCACACGCAACATACATACATTATAGCACTCCGATTTACCTTATTTACAGTATTGTGTAGTTTGAAAAACTCTAACAGAGACAGCATCAAATTAAAAGCACTAATCCATCCATCCATTCATATAATATATTACTTAAAATTGTTTTTGCTTTATTTTGTAGTGGCGCAAATGTAGCAGAAACCCTGAGTTAATCATATCATTAATCACATCATTAATCACAAAACGTGATTAATCGCAATTACCCGGTAAATATTTTAATTCAGTAGACTGAGAGACCCATTTTTTTTTAAATTTTAATTTTATGCAGTGGTTTCTTTTTTTTTGCATTTTTGTCACACCTGAAGGGTCAATGACAAGATTTATCAACTTTGCTTAGATATGTTTGTAATTATATTCTGAAAGCAAAGCTGTGAGTTTGTAGAAATGACGAGGCATGACAAACGTGTTGTCACAGAAAGGGCCTTTCTAGAAGTGATGTCAGCAGAGTGACACCTCATGATCCCCAAGATCTTTGGGAAAAGAGTCTGTCTGCAGTCATCTGACGAGACAAACGTTGAACTTTTTGGATGGTGTGTGTCCCATTTCATCTGGCGTAAAAGTAAGGTTGCGTTTCAGAACAGGAACATTACACCATCAATAAAATATGGTGGGGGTTGTGCAGACAGCAAGGAGGGAGAGAATGGTCTATCCAGGTTGGCGAGGCAGAGAGACAGAGACGGGAAGGACGTACAGCAGGTAGGGTGACTAAGGCCGGACCTTTCCCTCTGGATGGTCACTGATGTGGATAAAAATGGGACTTACAGTATGTATTATTTGTTGTGTAGTGCATTGTTAGTGCATGAGGCCTCGCCTGCCTTTGAAGGTAATTCATTCATTAATTTGGGCCTGAGGTTTTGAATTAAACATTATATATTTCACAATGTGAAGGTTTCCTACCAAAAAATGAAAATATTTTGCTACTTTGCTTTACTTATGTTGTAGGTCATGTGGAAATGAGCCAACACTTATTGAGTGCTTTAGTGTAACTACCAATGTGATCATTGCCTGATGTTAGGCTGACATTAAAAATGTGTCCTTTACAGCTTTGTGCTTCACTTCAACACATTAAGTATAAGTAAGGAAGCATTTTAGAGTTGCTCGCAAGGGAAAGTCACGTAACTTTCCCAGGCAACAGCGTCCCCAAAATTTTAAGCGTGTCCTTAAGCTTACTCTTTTTTTTCCTCCTGTGTTGACCGGAGAGGACGTACAAGGCAAGGGCTCTGCTGAGGATACTATAAAGTACAACTATTTTGGTGCTTTCCTGAATACATTTCATGCACACAAGACCGCAACTGTTTGCCGATTCCCTCAACCTCAGCTTGGATCGGCGAGAGGTACAGATTCCTTGACATCGACGAGTTACATGTGCTGAAAGCTGCTGGGAAGCCAAGCTAACCTGCTACTCAATGAAGTTTAAAGCAGTTGCCTAGCAACAATGCCAAACAAAAGGAAAAAGAAAACAGAGAAAGCATCTGTTACAATTGTAAACGATGCAGGCCCTGGATACATGGACTCAAAATCACAGGCGTCGGTCTTGTTGCCAAATGTGGTGGAGGAGGACGACTACAGCCACGAGTCGAGAACATCAGGAAAACAAGAAGAAGAGGAAAATTTATGGGAGTCCTGGATGCAAGACTTTAAGAAGTTAAGACAGATAGACATGGAGCTGCAGAGGCAGGAGATACGGGAGTTCACTGCAGCACAAACAGACCTTAAGAATTTGCAGTCACAGATTCAATACGTACAATCGCAGAATGACAAGATCCAAGGGGTCCACGGTGATGTCATAAACCTTATGGAGGAAAATAGAGCACTGAGCAAAGAAACTAAAGCTCTAAAAGAAGAAATCGAGAAGTTGCAAGATACAAATGTTGCGTTGTGTGCTGCTCTTGAATAGGTTAAAAACCCTACGGCAGATAATAAAGCACTACGCACTGATATCAAGGCTTTGCAAGATAACATAAGGTCACTATTGAAAGAAAACGCTGCCTTGCGTGCTGCTCTCAAGAAGGTTAAAAACCATATGGAAGAAAATTGAGCATTTTGCAAGGATGTTAGAGTTCTGCAGAATGATATCAAGACATTACTGGAAGATAATGCTGCCTTGCGTGCCGCCCTCAAGGAGGTTAAAAACCCCAAAGAAGTAAACAATGCATTACGCAACGACATCAATGTTCTACAGGATGATATCAGGACACGTGATACATGATATCAGGACACAAAAGATAACATCACTGAGTAAATGAAAACTATAATGGAAGAATTCACTTACTTATATTTAATGACACTCACAGTACAACACCAAGACAGCAAGATGCTGATCTGGAAATCAACAATGGAAGAGGAAAGAGAAGAGGAGAGAAAAAAAAAAGATTTGTTTTAAAAATAAAAATATGATATATGCATGTATGTATGTAATATATATATGTGTACGTATGTATGTATACATATGAATGTATGTGTGTATGCATGTATATACACAGTATGTATTAGCAAATCATGTGAGAAGGGGGTAGGATTAAATAAGTTCTGCTTCTTCCTACTCCTTTTCGGACATGTAGAACTGAGGAATGTAAACATGAATAATTATTGTACAATACATGCATGTTCCAAACAAATTAAACCAAACTCTTTGTCAATAAAGGTCATTCCGAAGACTTTTAACACTTCCAAGTTTTCATACGCTTTAAAATCTTCCCCACAGTACTACGCGTCTTCCATGGTCAAGGGCCTTTTTAGTCATTTGAGGGCCCAAAGCGAACCTACCTATTGGGTCCCATCCTTCTTTTTTTAATTCTATTTTTCACAAAATGTAAGTATGTCATTTAGGCTACTGTCAACCTAAGTTGATAGTTACGTAGCCGTGTTTATATAAAACATTTTAGTGATTTAAGTCTCACAATACCCTGTTTATAGTCACCCGTATCTCAAATATTAGTATACAAGTGATGTGTCTGGTCATGAAATAGTTTCATATATACAGTATACAGTAAGGTACAGTAGAACCTCAGTCTTTGTGATTAATCTGTTCAAAAGGGTACTGTATGCAAATACAGTACTATTCCCATTCCAGTCGGTGTTTTGCATGTTGTACTGTTGTGTTGCATGTTGTGTATGTCCACAGGATTCTGCTGTCCTTTGTCTCCAAATTACAAATTCCACTGAACCAATTCATCCAAGATGACTTAAACACATACATTTTGGTGAATGGAATACTGCAGAAAACACACACAGTGAAACAGAACCCTGATGTGCTGAACTACACGTTGCCGGAAAGTGAGAGGGGGAAGGCAGCGGGCCAGCTGCTCGGTGAGACTCTGTGGAAGGTTTGTACATGTCCCTCTTCAGTGTCCATCCATCAGAAGTCTTTGCAGCTTATCCTTTGCAGGCTGTTCAATTCACCGAACATTGTTTGGTAATGGAGCAGCCAATTGTGTGACAGCTGCAGAGCACCAGCATTATTCTACTCCACGTTATTCTATGTAGTATTTAACTCACGCAAAGCTCTTTCAAAACAGTCCAGCTATCTATTTGTCAGAGGTGGAAGCAATGCAGTGTTTTGCCTAAAGTCTAAAGTCTTTCATCTCGAGTCCAAGTCGAGTCTTGAAATTTTGCAATGTTTAGTGCATGGGGTCTCAAACTGGTGCCATTGAGGGCGGAGACCCTGCAGGTTTTCTTTCCAATTACTAAAGCAGCTGATTTTAATGATCAGCACCTCCTTCAATTTGAGGGAAGGAGCTTATAGTGAATGGCTGGAAAAAAAAAAACCTTGCAGTGTCTCCCCCGAGTTCTGGAGACGTACAGGTCCTGGAAAGATGGAAGGCTGCACCCGATCACTTTCTCAGCGGAGCGCACGATGCGCTGCAGTCTGTGTTTGTCCCTGGCAGTGGCCCCAGCGAACCACACTGTGATGGAGGAGGTGAGGATGGACTCAATAATGGCCGTGAAGAATTGCACCATCGTCTGGACAGGCAGCTTGGCTTTCCACAGCTGCCTCAGGAAGTACATCCTCTGCTGAGCCTTCTTGATGAGGGAGCTGATGGTTTGCTCCCACTTGAGGTCGTGGGTGATGTTAGTGCCCAGGAAGCGGAAGGAGTCCACAGTTGTGATGGGGGAGTCTATCAAGACGAGGGGGGGTAGGGGGGCTTTGACTTTCCTGAAGTCCACGATCATCTCCACTGTCTTCTAAGCATTCAACTCCAGGTTGTTGCAGCTGCACCACGACACCAGCCGGTCCTCCTCCTTCCTGTAAGCAGACTCATCACCGTCTGAGATGAGCCCGATGAGGGTGGTGTCATCCGCAAACTTAATCAGTTTCACCGAGTCGTGGCTGGAGGTGCAGCTGTTGGTGTACAGGGAGAAGAGAAGGGGGGAAAGTACACAGCCCTGTGGCGATCCTGTACTGATAGTCCGAGTGTCCGAGACATTCTTCCCCAGCCGGACGCGCTGCCTCCGGTCCGTCAGGAAGTCAGTGATCCACCTGCAGGTGGAGTCAGGCACGTTGAGCTGGGTGAGCTTGTCCTGGAGCAGAGCAGGGATGAGGGTGTTAAATGCAGAGCTGAAGTCCACAAACAGGATCCTGGCGTAGGTTCCTGGGGAGTCCAGATGCTGCAGGATGTAGTGGAGGGCCAGGTTGATGGCGTCATCTACAGACCGGTTGGCTCTGTAGGCGAACTACAGGGGGTCCAGGAGGGGGGAGGTAAAGGACTTGAGATGAGGCAGAACCAGGCGCTCAAATGACTTCATGACCACAGATGTCAGTGCCACAGGTCTGTAGTCGTTGAGTCCAGTGATACTTGGCTTCTTGGGGACGGGATCAACGGTGGACAGCTTGAAGCAGGCTGGGACATGGCATGACTCCAAGGAGATGTTGAAGATGTCTGTGAAGACAGGCGCCAGGTCTACCGCACAGTGTCTCAGGGTGGAAGGAGAGACACCATCCGGACCTGGAGCTTTCCGAGGGTTCTGCTTTTTAAATGTCTTGGCCACATTCTGCTCCGAGAGTGTGAGGGCAGTGGGGGAGAGGGGGGGCTCCGGGGCTGATATGCCTGCAATGTCCATTGTAGTCAGTGGGGTGGGGGAGGGCTGTGAATCTTCGAACCTGGAGTTGTGGGTGTTCAATCTTTCTGCAAAGTGACGGTTGTCAACAGCGGGGTCGCTTTGGGTCTGTAGTTGGTGATTTCCCTCAGACCTTTCCAGACAGAGACAGAGTTGTTGCTCCCGGACTTCTCCTTCAGATGTGTGTTGTACTTTGATTTGTCCTCCATGGCAGGAGTTTGAGAACCCTGGTTTAGTAAACATGCATCTCCCAAATAAAATCGGACTGGAATTTGTCCACATTTCTCAAATGATTCAAACCACTGTAACATCAAAACAGGGAGTTCGTCTAAAAATTCCGGGTTCTCCCATAATTACACATTTTTCGTTCAGCAGTTTTGCTTCGGCTTTCATCATTCACACATAATTTGTGACTGCATTCTTTAATTCCAAATACCGTTTTATTCATGTGTTTTTACCGTGTATCTTTGCACAGATTAGGCATGACCTTCAGGAAATTGGCTGCTCCGCTTTGTTGGACAAATATAATTCTTACACAGTCTTGGTAAGAAACATTCACGTTTAGGTCTGACTTTGCAGAGAATAGAGTTAAATTATGAACATTTTTATTCACGCTGTTTTTAATAGGAATACTTGGTAAAAGTGGGAAATCTGAGTAGAGGTGCCCTACGAATGATTGGAGACATCCTGAATGAAAGCAGTCTCTTCTATACATCCCTTGTTGAGATGTTGTACATGCAGACGGACATCAATGACAACGTCGAGTAAGAAAAGATGATCATATTGTTGCACCTGAGTTGGGGGGGGGGGGGTATGTCGTGTATTATGAAACACGTGTGTCTTCTGTTGGAACAACAAAACGTATATACAATAAGCTTTTAAAACTACCCCAGTACAGGGCTTGGGTTGTGTTGTACTGGGTTGTGTCTTTGTTGCTAACCCTCCCATTTTCACCGGGAAACTACCATCATTTTTCCCGTTTATGTTGACATTGTGTTGTAGTATTGTTGACACAATCATGATCAGGCTTTCTTCTTAATGCTTTCCAGGTACTATGAAGTGACGGGTGGCTTTGACCAACTCACCAGGGCGTTCTACAGAAAGTTAAAAGCCACAACTCTTCTCAACTCCAAAGTTAAAATCATCGACCAAACAGGAGGCAGCAATGTGACTGTCACATACCAGGACCAGAGTAATCCAGGATCCCTGACCAGCCTGACGGTGGACTATGTCTTGGTCACGGCCACAGCCAAGGCTACCCTCTTCATGGAATTCCATCCTCCCCTTTCTAGGGACAAGATGGAAGCCCTACGATTGGTTCACTACACCAGCGCCTCCAAAGTCATACTCGGTTTCAGTGCGCGCTTTTGGGAGAAAGAAGACATTGCGGGAGGCAAAACTATCACAGACAGGGTCTCTCGCTTCATTTATTACCCCAGCCACAGTTTCCCCGGAACAGACGCAGGTGCCCTGCTGGCATCTTACACCTGCTCTGATGAAGCCTCCCTCTTCCACGGTATGAATGACGAGGAGCTGGTGGCTGTCGCGCTGCAGGACTCGGTGGAGATCCACGGAGAGTACATCAGGCCTCTGTTCACAGGAGGACTGGTGAAACACTGGGGATTAGATCCCTACAGCCTGGGAGCTTTTGCCCTGTTCACACCTTACCAGGGCATCTTTTCCAAACAACTCTTTAAGAGTGAGGGACGTGTGCACTTTGCAGGAGAACACACTGCCATACCTCATGGTTGGATTGAAACGTCCATGAAATCTGCTCTGAGAGCGGCAAAAAATATCAATAACCTCACCGTTTAATCTTAAAAATAATTTGCTTTTAACACACATTTCTTAAAATACTGTATGGATTAAGTGCATCATGTAATGTATTTGTTTTTTTATTTATTGATACGGTGAATATCATAGTTACAGGATGAAATCTAAAGTGGCGATTATCCCGCAAAATCGGTAAAGGCATTGCTGTGTATGTCAGGTGTGTTCAAAATCACAGGGCTCGGCTCATTATTATAACATGCATAAAAAGTCCAGTTAGGCATGCAAGCACATCAGGCCTGTTGAAAAATGTGATACAGTGGTGCCTTTGTCTTGGCACTTTTGTTTTTCACGTTGTGTATCTCTCCACAACTCTAAAACAAACATTTTATCAGTGGTTTGACATTTAGTGTGATCCAAGAAGCCGGTTCGAACAAACCGGACCAACCCATTTTACCAATTTCCATGAAATGTTGTAGAAATATTTATCATGCCAAGATGGACAAAAAAGTTACCCATACTTGAAATCCAACTTGAAGTTGACTATTTAGGTCTGAAGCAAATTGCAACAAACTACTCACAGGCAGTAAGGATGTCCCGATCCACATTTTTTGACATCCGATCTGATTTTTTAGTCTTGCAGATCTGATCTGATCCGGTACCAATCCTTTTTTTTAAATAATCAACTTTTGTTACGAATGAATTTGCGGAATTGATTATGCTTATAAAATAGCTGCTCAAAGCATTACAAATAATGCAACCAAAGTATTACTGAACTGACTTTTTTATTACACAATATGATCCACAATATTGTTTGGCTTTTGTAACAAACCTCTGGGAGTCGGGTCCCTTATGAAAATAAAAGTCCATCCAATAAAAGATAAACCTGGAAAGAATGGGCATGCAAAATACTGCATAGACATGTTTGTGTTGTAAGCTGCTGTTTTGTGTGTGGGCTATAGGGGGCAGTGCTGTTAAGCAAGCTGGTTAGAGCAGGCGTTTGGTGTCAAGTGCGTAGAATAAGAAAACTAGGCGAGGGGAACATCTTGTCAAAGACTGGGTGCTAAAAAAAAAGAAATGAGTGCTCTGTGTTGACATGAAAATAAATGGCCAACTGAATTACACCCATCCTGATGTGGAATCATTCAGCCGCCATTACAATACTCTTTGGGTAGGACTAATCATTTGACATGGTTATAGATCACTTGATGGTGTGATTTAGAATATATGACTTTTTTGTTTTACAAACTCTCGCCAAAGCAATAGTAATTTATTGACGGTCCTTATTAACAACCAATGGTTAGAGTGGCACGTACCATGCGAGCTCCATGCGGCACCATGACAGAGGAGCCCGAGCAGTGTGTGGGGAACTACGGAGCCGAAGATAGAGCGTCCAACGTGAATCTAACTTCACCACAATATACCGGTTATGTCTGCACAGTGAGGTTGCGTTTTCCTCTTCAGCTGAATGGCAACCAGCTTTGAGGTGCATTTACCACAAATCTCATGTTGAACTGTGGGCCAGAGTTACGGCAACCGGATCAGTTCAATCTCATGATGGAAGCCGACCTCTTCTTCTTCTTCTTTTCCTTTGGGCTTATCCCTTCAGGGGTCGCCACAGCGAATCAAATGCCTCCATCTAACTCATTCTTCTGTATTCCTCTTTTCTTGCACAAACTACCTTCATGTCCTCTTTCACTACATCCATAAACCTCCTCTTTGGTCTTCCTCTAGGCCTCCTGCCTGGCAATTCAAAACTCAGCATCCTTCTACCAATATATTCACTATCTCTCCTCTGGACATGTCCGGACCATCTCAATCTGGCCTCTTTGACTTTATCTCCAAAACTTCTAACATGTGCTGTCCCTCTGATGTGCTCATTCCTGATCCTGTCCATCCTGGTCACACCCAAAGAGAACCTCAGCATCTGCATCTCTGCTACCTCCAGCTCTGCCTCATGTTTTTTCTTAGCGGCACTGTCTCTAAACCAAACAACATCGCTGGTCTCACCACAGTTTTGTACACCTTTCCTTTCATATTAGCTGAAACTCTTCTATCACACATCACACCCGACACTTTTCTCCACCCATTCCAGCCTGCCTGCACACGCTTTTTCACCTCTTTTCCACACTCTCCATTAAAATCCTCCACCTTCTTTATCTCTTCTCCCTGTTACCTCACTCTTCCACTTGAGTCTCTCTCATTTACACACATGTACTCCGTCATTCTGCGGCTAACCTTCATTCCTCTCCTTTACAGGGAAAACCTCCACCCCTCAAGCTTCTCCTCCACCTGTTCCGTGCTCTCACTACATATCACAATGTCATCTGCAAACATCATAGTCCATGGAGATTCCTGTCTAACCTCGTCCGTCAGCCTGTCCATCACCATAGCAAACAAGAAGGGGTTGAAGAAGCTGATCCCTGATGGAGTCCCACCTTCACTCGAAAGTCCTTTGTCACAACTGCAGCACACTTCACTACGGTCTTACAGTCCTTGTACATGTCCAGCACCGCTCTAACATACTTCTCTGCCACTCCAGACTTCCTCATACAATACCACAGTTCCTCTCTGGGCACCCTGTCATAAGCTTTCTCCAGATCTACAAAAACACAATGCAGCTCGTACGTATTGGAAGGTACGTATTCACCCCCAGTGCGTGCATACCCTCTACAGCCAATGAGCGCACAACGCGTGTGCCAACATTTCATGTCCACGGTGCCGAAGACAAAGAAGAAAAGGTCAAAAGGCAGTGGATCCGGCTAGAGAGGCCAAACAGAGGCTTAAACTCCCCCCCGCAGACCCACCACCTGCGGGGCCAAGCATAGGGGTCCGGTGCAATGCGATTTGGGCAGTGGTCGAGGGCGGGTGTCCGGGCGACCTGGTCTTCGGTGGCCAAATCTGGTTCTTGGGACATGGAATGTCACTTCTCTGGTGCGAAAGGAGCCGGAGCTTGTTGAAGAGGCGGAGACATTCCGACTAGATATAGTCGGACTCTCCTCAACCCACAGTTTGGGCTCTGGAACCAAATTCTTTGAGAGGGGCTGCACCTTGTTCTTCTCCGGAGTTGCTGCAGGGGAGAGGCGGCGAGCTGGTGTGGGCTTATTATTAGCCCCCCGGCTTGGTGCCACTGTCCTGGAGTCGTCCACGATGAACGAAAAGGTTATTTCCCAACGCCTTAGGGCTGGGGAAAGGGTCCTGACTGTGGTTTGTGCGTACGCCCCAAACGGCAGTTCAGAGTACCCAGCCTTCTTAGGGTCTATCAGAGGGGTTCAGGACAGCACCCCAGTGACTCCATAGTTCTACTGGGAAACTTCAACGCCCATGTGGGCAATGACAGTGTGACTTGGAGGGGCGTGGTTGGGAGGAACGGCCTCCCTGACCTGAACCCGTGTGGTGTGTTGTTGCTGGACTTCTGTGCGAATCACAGTTTGTCTATAACAAACACCATGTTTAAACATAAGGATGTCCATAAGTGGGGGTTAGAGCTGCTGTCAAGCTGAAGAAGGAGTCCTATCAAGCATGGATGGCTTGCGGGACTCCCTAAGCAGCTGACAGGTACCGGCAGGCCAAGCGGCACGCGGCTTCGGCGGTGGTCGAGGGAAAAACTCCGGTGTGGGAGGAGTTTGGTGAGGTTATGGAGCACGACTTTTGGTCGGCCTTGAAGAGGTTCTGGCAAACCGTCCGACACATTAGAAAGGGGAAGCAGCCCCCAGTTCACACTGCTTACAGTGCGGACGGGGGCTTGCTGACCTCGACTGTGGATATAGTTGGTCGGTGGAAGGAATACTTTGAGGCCCTTCTCAATCCCACTGACATACCTTTTGTAGAGGAAGCAGAGTCTGGGGATACGTACGTGGACAGTTCTATCACCGTGGCTGAGGTAATTGGGGTAGTTAAATCACTCCCTAATGGCAAGGCTCCAGGGGTAGACAAGTTCCGCCCTGAATTCCTCAAGGCTCTGGATGTTGGGGGACTGTGTTGGTTGACACGCCTCTACAACATTGCATGGAAGTCGGGAAGTATCTCTGGACTGGCAGACCGGGGTGGTGGTCCCCATTTTTAAAAAGGGTGACAGGAGGGTGTGTTCCAACCATAGGGGAATCACACTCCTCAGCCTCCCTGAGAAAGTCTACTCCAGGGTGCTGGAGAGAAGGGTACGACCGTTAGTCGAACCTCGGTTACAGGCGCTGCAATGTGGTTGTCGTCCCGGTCGCGGAACACTGGACCAGCTCTACACCCTTGCAAGGGTACTGGAGGGTATGTGGGAGTTTGCCCAACCGGTCTACATGTGCTTTGTAGACTTGGAAAAGGCATTCAACCGTGTCCCTCGTGGTGTCCTGTGAGGGGTGCTCTGGGAGTACGAGATTGGTGGCCCGCTACTACGTGCCATTCAGTCCTTGTACAATCGAAGCAGGAGCCTGGTTCGCATTGCCACCAGTAAGTCGAGCTTTTTTCCGGTGAACGTTGGCCTCCGCCAAGGCTGCCCTTTGTCACCGATTCTGTTCATAATGTTCATGGACAGAATTTCTAGGAGCAGTCAAGGCGTTGAGGGAGTCCAGCTTGGTGACCTTAGGATCTCGTCTCTGCTATTTGCAGACGATGTGGTCCTTATGGCCTCATCAGGCTGTGACCTTCAGCGTTTACCTGAGCGGTTTGCAGCTTAGTGTGAAGCTTCTGGGATGAGAGTCAGCACCTCCAAATCCGAGGTCATGGTTCTCAGTCGGATACGAGTACCAATACTCCGGGTTGGGAGTGAGGTCTTGCCTCAGGTGGAGGAGTTCAAGTATCTCGGGGTCTTGTTCACGAGTGAGGTACAGTTGGAGCGTGAGATCGACAGACAGATCTGTTCAGCAGTAATGCGGTCGCTGTACCGGACTGTCGTGGTGAAGACAGAGCTGAGCCGGAAGGCAAAGCTCTCTCTTTACCGATCAATCTACGTTCCCACCCTCACCTATGGTCATGAGTTATGGATCATGGAGAAGGCCCCGGGGAAGACCTAGGACACGCTGGAATGACTATGTCTTACAGTTGGCCTGGGAATGCCTTGGTGTCCTCCCGATAGAGCTGGAAAAGGTCGCCGGAGACCGGGTAGTCTGGACTTGCCTACTGAAACTGCTGCCCTCGTGCTCTGGACCCGGATAAGCGGAAGAAAATGGAATGGAACTTAATCCGTTCCATAGTTTGATTCCACATACAAAGTACTTAAGGTGGTAAAGGAGCGTTTTTTAAGTTTAGTTTGTTCCTAAGATCATCTTTCTCTTTTTTTGTTGAGAAAAATTGTCTAAAATTCTTTGGTAACTGGTTGTTGTTTGCTTTATGCATCATTTTAGCAGTTTGAAAGTTTGCCAGATCAGCAAATATCAACAACTGTGATTTTTTAAATAGTGGATTTGTGTTCTCTTTACACCGCATTACGGATTATCCTAATTGATCTTTTTTGCAGTATATCAAGCGAGTGAAGTGTACTTTAGTAGTTATTTCCCCATATCTCCACACAATAAGTTAGATATGGTAACACCAGAGAATAGAGAGTTTGGAGTGATTTTTGATCCAGGACAATTTTTGTTTTCAACATTATTGAAGTATTGCTTGCAACTTTATGTTGTATGTTTTTGATGTGGGGTTTTTTTGGTGCAAATTTTGAGAGTGTGTCATATTTTCACTTTTTTACCCACACTGACTTTCTCTATGCAAGAATCGCGTTCATTAATAAGCATTCTGACAAGGTTTTCTCTTCCCATGTTTACTTTGATCTAGTTTATGGACATCCAAATGATTAAGCCATCAATTCATACACATATCTGCCACAAGGAGATACACACACGCCCGACAGCAGATAACATACACTGATGTTGTCTTCACATCCCGAGCCAACAAACATGGTAGAGACACAACACAACAGATCCAAATACAGTCCAATAAAAGGAGTATGGTCCATCATTAATGAGTGCCTTTCTGCACCATCTGACTGAAGCGGTTGGTGATGCTCAAGGTGGTGTCGATGAACCGCTCCACACAGTTCACCAGGCACATCTCTGTCCGGTAGTCCAACTTGGATCCCGGACTGTCCATGCACTTGTCCCAGCAGACATCTGTGAAGGTATGTACCTAAAACAACAAAAAATAGTATAGATCACAACATAGCATAACCACAAAATACTGTGGAACCCGTTTAAGATGACGCCCCTGAGACTAGCTCACTTTTGACTTTGGTTAGTTTTTCACCATTTCTGCATATTTGTATTCAGATTTTTGTGTTTCCATATGATATTTTGTACACTTATCTAACAGAGATGCAGTAATGCTCCGTAGAGTATTGACTACAATGACCATATGTTTTCCGGTGGTCATTTCCACGCAATTAGTTTTCAATCGTCATTTAAAGCGCTTGATTTAGGTCTGTTCCCACAGAGCAGCCCATGTGGTATCATTCGGTTTTACAGTCAGTTTGGGGCCACGTTGGTACACGAACCTGAGCCTGGAATTGGGCTTTTTGTTGTTCTACAGCAATCAATCGCTGAAGCTCTGTCGCTTCCGCCTTCTCCGACGCACTGAGGTTATCAAAATTGTCCATTGCTGCTTCTTGAACGGATCTTTGGACCAGACGTCTTTATAACGTTGAGACACCAAGTCCCGATGACCTTCCGCAGCACCGCGAACCTGCGCGAGCTGCAGCTGCGCATGGCCAAGTGCTGATCTACAATCAATGTGATGTACCGCTCAGAACGACGGCGACCGACGACTACAACTTGTAAATCTGTTTTTTTCCTTACACGTAGGACGTGACGCAATCAAAGATGTTCTAATATTTCAAGAGGACTTCACACGGAAAAAAAGCAAGTCGACGTTCGGTTGTCTGAGTAAAATATATTTTAAGACGAGAAATCATGCATAAACACTTTTCAATATTTATACGTACATATAAGTTTAGTATAAATACTTTCTATTTGCCAAATGTCGTTCTGAACTAAACCGGTTGTCATGACATTTGCCACAAGCTATCTCACAACGCTTCCGCCATCTTTCCTCGCAACAACTACTTCCGGGTAATGTTAGCTGTGGTGACCTTGGTCGGCTGATCATCATGGCGGCGCTCTGCAGGATAACTTCACTTTGGCGAAAAGGAGTTCCACGTAAGAATACGAGGCTTTGCCGACCATTTGTTGCGCCCTGAATGTTCTCGCCTTTTGGGCAGATGTTTTTTTGAAGCAACGCAATGAAGGCGGGCGGGCGGAATGTTTGCTTTGTTCCGTAGAACCATTACGTAGCGGAGAAGAGCAACTCCATGAATTTAATTTAGCCAGCTTGTTTGTTACAATATGAAGTACCCTCCAAACCGCACGTGTCTCTTCAGAGCGAATTAATGGTATGGAAATGATTATAAAACGTCCGCCCGGTATGGGAAAATGTCTCCTCCGCGGCTTACATGTCAGCATTCATTTGACTGTAAGGGGAAGTCTGGTTTTTCAGGAACAGCTGCGGCGTGCTGCTAATCCTACCGGCCTGTGTACTCTTCGTTTCCTTAAGTGCTCAAGCGTGCCAGGGTGTGACTGAAGTTTGATTTCATACAATGTTAATGTTTTTTAAATAGCACGCTAATTTGAGACTGTAATTAAGGGAGTGACACAAACTATTTAAATTTGGGAGTAGTTGTGTCAACAATGTGGCGCCCAGTTTTAGCACTTTCATCCATTTGTTTTGCATTTGTATAATGAGAACCACAAACGTTTGAACTATTTTTAACTTGGCTTTTTTCCTCCCATCAGTTCTCTTCTACCGAAGCGGCTTGCTGGCAAGGCCGTTGGTTGCGTCACACAAGCAACAGGAGCAGACATACCTGCTCACTGCAAGGATTCATGCATCACAGACCCTAAATGGTAGAAAGTAACTACCGTCTATTATAACGTGTACACTATGCAACTTTGTGTTTGGCAATTCCAAGTGTTTTCAGTAGGGGTGTCACAAGACGGGACTATACACAAGGTTTGGTATACGTGGACCAGATTTAAGAAGAGTACAATGAAAAAGAAAATATATTGCAATCTACTCATTTAAATTTTTTATACTTTACCTTGCATTGCTCCTCATGAGGCTACACTCTTATGCACTGTGCGTATGCTACTGGCCCCGACTCCACCCAATGAGACAAAAACACTGTATGACTGACAAAAGGGCTCACTCCATTCATGCCGTTGTTCTGTGGAACAAATGCGCTAAGCTACTGAAACAAATGCACAGAGGGAATCCTCTTCCTACCTGTTACGAGGCGAGAGATGGGAAAAATAGACACACATGAACATGGCAATATACATATTAACATATATATAATTATTCAGTTCATTTTCTTTCATTAAGTAATTTATGATCAACTCTGGCCACGAGAGTGTTTTTTCTGTGTTTCCTGAACAAGAAATCTTATTACGTTTGATGTTTGAACTTTGTAGGACGAAGTAAGATTTTAGTAGTTTTTGCATTGGTGCAACTGGTGATCGTAGCATCAATTGCAGTACTTTCTGGTAGCGCACTTTAAGAGCTGAGTCTATTGTGATACCTTTACTATATAATCATTGCTGCTTATATTTTACAGCAAGTTCTGGCTCTCAAGCCGCCTCTCGGCACTGGACAGCTGAGCGAGTGCTGAGCATCCTGCTGCTGGCCATGGGGCCTGTGGCCTACTTCCACCCGGGCCCTGCAATAGATTATTCTCTGGCTGCTGCACTCACCTTACATGGACACTGGTAAGATGCAACTAACAGTGCAATCAAAATATAGTATATAAGTATAATATATAAGCTCCTTATATATCATATATAATACTAATAGCACAAAAAATGTCTTTAAATATATGGAAAACATTTTAAGTTTTTAAAATAGATAATATGCAACTTTGTCACGTCAATTTATGCAAATAAGATGATGATGCAATCATACACCCATCCCCACCACTAAATGTCAGTCAGAAATGTATGAAAAAAGCCCTTTACCTTTCATGTCAAACCCACTGAATTTCAACAACCTACTTTTATTTCCTGTACTATACAACTACAAATTCAACACAGGAAGTGGAAAGTAGAGTGTGTGTATTACTAGGTTGAAAGACCGCCACAGTCAGCCACAGAACTACAGTATGTTTTATCAACATTTATTAGTTATGTTGGAAGACAAGAGACAACATCTGTCTGTCTTGCAAATACCACATGGACAAAAGTGATGCGACCAGCAATGTCGAGTTTTCCAACACAAAAAGTGTAATTAAATATTGGGAAGAAAATAGAGTGTCAGTCAGTTCTGAGCATTAGGTAAAATCTTATAAACAACTCCAGTAGCTGTCCAATGGAGTGAACAGCAATCATCCAATTCTGTTCAGAAGTTCCGGAAAGTATTCCCTTGACTTTTTCTACATTTTATGTTACTTGCTAGTTCCAAAATTGAACTAAACCAATTTTCTCTAAATAATTCTCCCTATAATGCTGTGATTTTAGGGGGAAGTATTTGCAAATGTATGAAAAACAAAATACTACGGAATAGCATGTACACAAGGATTGCCATGAAGCTCAGGTGCATCCTGTTAGCACTGATCATCTATTGCTTTGAAGCTCTCAATGAACACAATGGCCTCTATCATCCTTAAATGGAAGATTCTTTCCAGGAGAGTCAGGAGGACAGGCCAGTAAGTGGCCAGACAGAAGCCACTCCTTTAGTAAAGGACACATAGCAGCCCACCTGGAGTTTGACAATAGACACCTAAAGGACTCTACAAGTCTACTAGACTATGAGAAATTAAACACATAGCTAATCACTAGGCCAATAGTATCCCTACAGTGAAGCATCGTGGTGAAAGCGTCATAATCTGGGAATGATATACAGCGACAGGAACTTTGAGACTAGTCAAGATAGAGGGTAAGATGAATGCAGCAATGTACAGACACATTTTGGATAACAACCTGCTCCAGAGCGCTCTTGGCTTTAGACTGGGGGAGTGGCTTTAGAACATTCCAGACTTGAATCCCAGTGAACATCTCTGGAGAAAGATGCTTCCCATACAACCTGATGGAGCTTGAGAGGGGCTGCACAGAGGAATGATTGAAATGTCTACATTTGATTAATGGGTTATTTCCAATTAACTAACTACTCAGATCCACTGGCCACTGGTGAGGAGGAAAGGGGCGGCCAGAAGGTAGACGGCGGGACAGTCAACATATATCAAAATGTATGTGCTGATTTAGATTACAGTTACCTTAAACAGTGGTTGTTGTGATGATTAAATGCATTCAAATGTGCCTGACATTGTGGGGTTTTGGTGACGTGTGTGCACTGTACGCCGGTCAGCCAAATTACCACTAGACCGGCTGCGCTTCAATTTATGTCGAGAGTAGACCAAGTTGGCACAGCCTTTTGGCACAAAATTGTCACTAACCCAGGCTCAGTCGGCACCTCCCCCTGCTGCGCCGCCACACCCATCGCAGCGATGGGTGTGGTGTGGCGCGCCTCAGTCTACCAAATTACCATGTCGGCTGCGCACTGTGTTAGGCCGGACGAAATTACCACTGGCCAGTCTGCACCACGTTGCGCAACCCACGAAATTAGCCCTAAGACTAAGGGCTGCCAAAAGTGCATCAACAAAGTATCGAGCAAAAGCTTCAATACTTATTTAATACATGAGATTTATTAGTTTTTTGTAAATTGCAAGCAGGCCAAAAAAATTTTTAGTTGTCATTATGGCGTGTTATGTATAGAATTTTGAGAAGTAAAAAATAAATGTATGCCATGTTGGAAAAAGGTGGTCAGAAAATGAAATGTGAAAACAGTGAAGCGCTGTATACTTTCCGGTTGCCCTGTACACTCCTCATGGGTTTGAATTTCTTATTGGTTTTGGATGTTTTTTCCCAATACGGAAAGATATTGCAATGTGCATCGTTAATGATTTTTCTTTGCCTCCAAACACGTACAGGTAGTTTTGTTCTCCTTTGACCACATCACAGTCTGCTAAGCCTAGTTTGAATCATTCAGGTGCTCATTGGCAAACCTCAGACAAGCCGTCTTTGGCAGCGGTACCATAGCAGTTGTTTGGGCCGCTACAGCTTTTCACATTCATTTGAAATCTTGACTTCTTCAGCCAGCGAGCAAACGAAAAGGGATGTCAGCACCACATTCCACAAATGTATGGGAAACCCAGTGACTCCCTCACTGCTGTCAGCAGATATCAGCTTAGTCTTAGCTAGAACCATGAAGGCGGAGTTGAGCTTGGCGTCGGAACAATGTGCCGATCCATCACTTAGAACTAGACAAACCTGGCAGGTGCGGGCCTCAAATCCCAGTCATGGGTAGTGATAAGTCCTACTTAAACTACGGCTTTCAGGCCAGTTGGGTGTCTTTAGAAGACTGGATTTGTTCGCTTTTGACCACCGCCAGTCAGCGAATTAGCCTAATGCTGTATGATGGCAGCAATGGTGCAATGAACTGTTAACATTAGACGACTGGAAAGTTTCTTGCATGGAGTCTGTGCCTGATACAACTTGGATGGCGGATGTGGCAAACACTTGAGTTGTTTTGATACCTTATATGTACGTAACATTTAGCTTGTTAGCTTCCTTTAACAAAACAGAGCAATTGCAATTGAAGAGAGAGGTTTAATGTGTTGTATCACTCCGAAATCAGAAAACTCAAGCTAACAAGAGTTTTGAGGGGGAGGAGCCAGCCATGATGCAGTGTTATAATCCAGGCTTTGTTACAGAATCACAAAATTTATGGGCAGCTCACCATTTGTGACATGAAAGGTCTCGGATCGTAACCCGCGCAAACGGAGGGAATCTACTATACTACCCTCACCTCCTATCCACGGTACTTAAACTACTAATAAATAACTTCATGCGTGTTTGCTTTTCCCCCCACATGAAACAGCAGCAGATTAACGACAATCAATTCCATGTTAATGAATTGTTTACCTTTTTTACACACTTTTGTCTTGTAGGGGTTTTGGGCAGGTGTTGACAGATTATGTCCATGGAGACACCAAAGTCAAGGTCGCCCAGGCAGGTCTCTTCCTTCTGTCCACGGTCACTTTTGCTGGCCTTTGTTACTTCAACTACAACGATGTGGGCATCTGTAAAGCCATCACGCTGCTTTGGAGCAAATGAACGTGTTTGTGGAAGCTATGGAAGAATGACCCAAACATTTAATATCAGTTAAATAAATAAATAATTTGACAATGTGTATTGTAAATCATCAATTGTTATTCTCTGCTCAGTTTTCTTTCATGGTTCAGCCAATTTTCTTACCTGCACGGGTATCTTCTTAACCGTCACTGTCTAGTTCATACCATATGACTATCCTGACATATTATCAACAAAACATCAAAAAGTCACAGTAGTCCTGTCTTGACATCTTATTTATGTTTTCTGTCATTAGGATTTAATTTGTTTTTTGATTGATTTTCCACATATATTGCTGGTTTACTATAATTTGTTCGTATGTTTAGCTCTCTAACCCATCCAAGGTAATATAATGTACCATTATATATGGGGGGCACCGGCCTCCCCATGAAGGGAGAACGGAGGAACAATCGCATTAATTAAATGGGGTGTTTTTATTTTGACTTTGTGGGCTAATTTGCATGCAGAGCAACACAGAATGTCCACAAGATATTGATGGGTCCAGTTTGACAAAAGTTGAATACCGCCTTCTGCTAGCAAATAATGAGAACCTGTGTGTCACTCAATCACTGTAAGTCAGCAAACAACATAAACTCTTTGAAAAATTAAAAATATTATTTTCACCTCTGTATTGTTTGGACTCTTGATCTTATCGCCACTACCCAGTTCATGAAGTCTGCCAAGGAGACAAACACAAAAGTGATGCATCTTGACATGAATGACCAGCATTTGTGCTCGGGTGCACAAACCATGTTTCGTAGCATTTGTCACAAACATTTATTCTTTTTGCTCCTTCTAGCTCATGAACGCCCCCACCCCTTTATGATGAGGTGCAGTACTGCAGCGCACTTCAGCATTAATAATAACTAGACCTGTGCAATTTTGGGGGAAATTGCGTGTGAATGCTGGCAACGCTGATGCCAGCTGTAATGCCGCTGCATGCTAACACCCAGCATAATAACATAAATGTATCTGCCCTCTTGCATTCAATTTCCCAACAATTTGAGCAGTTTGTTTTGGGCACAGTTCGAATCGGTTGAGAAATGTAAAAAATATTAACCGTTGAACATCTCGCCATTTATTTGCAAAGAGAAACAATTCCCGAAAAATGAGAAATTCTGCAAAAATTGTGCATTTTACAGAAACATTTTTAAGGTAGCACTTCTTTCCCAGCTGAGCCGGACATTTAGATGTATGTTTGCTTGAAATTGGTTGAAAGCTAATGTATAGTCCATGTGCACATCTTATCTTCTTCTAAAAACAGTTAAGGCAAGACTTCTCTGGGAAGACACCTGGGACGAATCTTCATAGAAAACGCACTCACCGTATGGCGTAGAACCAAGGGGCTGCAAAGCAATCAATTTCCCAACAATTTGAAAATTTTGTCTTGGGCACGGTCCGAATCGGTTGAGAAATGTAATTAATACGAACCTTTGAAAATCTTCCCATTCATTTCCAATGGGAAAAAAATCCCGTAAAAATTGAATATTTGCAAAAACTGTGCATTTTACATAAACATTTTTTAGGTAGCACCTCTTTCCCAACTGAGTCAGACATTTTGATGGATGTTTGCATAAAATCGGTTGAAAACTGTGGGACTAGTAAGCGGACTAAAAAGGGTGGAATAAAAATAATAACTAGACCTGTGCAATTTCGGGGGAAATTGCGTGTGAATGCTGGCAACGCTGGGGCTGAACTGTAATGCCGCTGCATGCTAACACCCAGCATAAAAACTTAAATGTAGCTGCCCTCTGCTGCATGCACCCTCAACTACAGTCCACACACGCACACACATTCTCTTCAAAGACAGACATCTTGGCGCCAAAATGCAATGCTTCTGCATGCTAACACCCAGCATAATAACATAAATGTATCTGCCCTCTGCTGCATGCATACTCAATTACAGTACACACACACACATTCTCTTCAAAGACAGCTGCAATGCTGCTGTCGCTAGCAATGTTACCGTGCTAACGGCAGCATGCTAACAACTAGCTTAAGCTAAAAAATCTATATTACTAATGTTAGTGAGGTGTGATTAACATACACACACTGCAGTGTTAATAAACGTTATTTATGAAAATGCTACAATGTTAATTTGAGCATGTTAGCAATGTTCGCAATGCTAACAATGCTCAATGCTGGCAGTTGTGACAAGTGTACAGTGTCTGAAATAAAATGAGCATTTATTCAGTATTTAAGTAAGGATTCCATATTAAAGGCCATCGTCAATGTCAATGTTAACAAATAGATGCCATATTTCCAAGAAGTGTGATGTTTGTTTATACAGTATATTCGCAGAATACGTCTATGGAGTCATGGCAGCAGTAACCCATAATGGTCAGTTGGGTAGTGTTGAAGAGGAACTGTAAAATGAAAAGAGAAGAGCAATTGATGATTAATAGAAAATGGAGCAACAATATTAAGAATTAATGTTATCTTAAAAAAAAAAAAAAAAGGTTTACTATTTAGTAAGGAAATAAAAATCATCAATAGAGATGTCATCTAATGATGGCGCTAACAAGCAAGGAATAACATACAGTATGTATACTTATGTTATCATGCAATAAATATTGTGTATGTCTTTTGTATTGATTGTATACAATATGTGTGTGAAAGATTGTATATATATACATATATATATACTGTATATAAAAAAAGGGATTACCCTGTAGGTGTGACCATGTGTTAAGTAAAAATGTAGTAATGTATGGAGTCTAAGGAGTCAATGTTTGGCGGTAAAAGAATTCATTTAAAGTAGTCGACAAAGTCATATCAAGGTGAAGAAGAGTTGTAAAGCATTTGGGGGAAAAAATCGAGTAAAGTTACAAGAAATACTGATGTAGTCAATTAAAAAAGTGCATACAGATACAGTGCATACCTTACGTATGGTGTTGAAACTGCAGCACTTATTTGGTACACATACGTTGTTTATGCTGAGTAGCTTATCGGCAATGCAAAATACTTGAAGATACCTGTTAAACTGGAAGACTTCCAGGAAGAAAAATCTTAGGGGATAAAAATAGTGGTAAACAGCCAAA
>QODF01000223.1:0-17318 GCA_024372805.1 Oostethus manadensis
GCCCGGCAATTTTCCACCGTATGAGGTACTATCACAGCCCCAGGACCATCCCTGTGTGCAATACTAGGACACGCAATAACCTCCCAAAGCCTGTTCTGTTGAACGCAAATACTTAACAGGTCCCACCAGACCTATGTCCCTCTCTGCTGGGTTCTGTGTAAAAGGCAAAGGTGGTTAAATTCCAGATATAGAGTTTTAGCATTTCTGTGTGAAATGCTAAAACGCTCATTAGATGAGTGCCGTAACAGAAGCAGGCCGATGTCTGAGTGTAAGCTGTCGTGTTGCTGTGTGAAAGCACAAACTGCATATCCCGCTTTTACTGGGTTCTGTGTAAAAGGCACAGGTGGATAATTCCAGATCTACAGTATTGTTGTGGCATTTCTGTGTGAAAGAGCCCTAGTGAGTGCCATAACAGAGGCAGCACAATTCCTAAGCGTGAGGTTTCATGCTGCTGTGTGAAAGCTTCACTGGGTTCTGTGTAAAAGGCAGAGGTGACAAAATTCCAGTTCTGTTGTTGTGGCATTTCTGTGTGAAAGAGCCTAACGAGTGCCGTAACACATACAGGACGATTAGTGAGTGTAAGGTGTTGCGTTGTTGTGTGAAAGCACAAACGTCCATATCCCGCTTGGCCAGGTTCTGTGTAAAAGGCAGAAGGGGCTAAGTTCCAGGTTTATTGTTGTGGCATTCCCGTGTGAAAGAGCCTAGTGAGTGCCGTAACAGAAGCAGGATAATGTCTGACTGCAAGGTGCAACTTCACTGCGTGAAAGCACAGCCAGCGGTATCCCAATGTACTAGCTTCTGCGTGAAAGGCACATCACAGGTGTGGCTCTACATGCGCCGGTTTTGCAACATCTCAGTGTGAAGAAACTCCGAGCAACGAAAGAGGTGGGACGGTGCCTGTGTGAAAGGGAACTGCGCAAAGATGCGTTTTAAGGATCCTTCTCATCTTTTGTCTCCTCCTGTCTTCATCTCTTCCTCGATAAGAGTCCATCTCACCTCCCTTGTCTCTCGGAGTGTCCTTCTCCTCCCAGGTTCCTTTCCTAGTCTCCTTTAATCTCCCGTACTCATCAGCTCCTAAATCAACCTTTAGTGTCCTTTTGGTCTCCTCTTCCTCTGCTTTCCTAGTTTCAGTTTAGATCCTTTTCTTCTCGCCCATCATCTTCTAGTGTCTCTTCTCCCTTCCCTTCCCCCCTAACCGTGTTGAACTTCCACCTCCTTCTCCTCATTTAGAGTCCATCTCCTCTCCTTCTCTTTTCCTTCTTTGCCTCCTTCGCCTTCTCCCTTTCCTGTTGAGCATCCTTCTCATCTCCTCTGCCTTTTCTCGTAGAATCCCTCCTCTTCTTTGCCTTTTTGGTCTTCTCCTCCTCCCTTCCAAGCCTCCTTCTACACTCTTAATCTCCTTTTCGTCTTCTCCCGGCTTCCGTCTCATCTCCTTTTAATCTCCTTTTCTGTTTGCGTCCTTCGACTCTCCACTTTCTCTCCCAGTGTCTTTGTGCTCTTCCTCTCCGTTCCTCGTCTCATTTTCATCTCTGATTCTTCTCCTTGCAGAGCATCCATTTCATCCTCCCTCTCCTTTCCTGACACTAGCAAGTATAATATCGGATTACAATGAGAAGATCCAAAATTGATCAGCTCCACAGACCTCCACTTTGTTGCGTAATGCGTCCAAAAGATCGCCGCTTGTTTGCAGTCGGTCAGATGAGCGCGTGTGTAGACAGATCCCGGATCATTTACCAGGTAATCCACTTTACCCGGGCTTCTTCAGATGATGAACACAGCCAATCTTGTTACTTAAAGCCGTCTTCGCCCAGGTGAGGCCGCGGCCCGCCCGAGCCGATTGTCCGCTTCCACTCGTGCGCCAACGCACGTGCCGCGCCGCCAGGCGGTCTCGCCGATATTCTTTACCTGTGCTTTACACAAACGGTGCAGCATGTACGATAGAGTCGTTACTATTTTCGCAGCTTAGCCAAATCGGCCATTGTCACACTTTAAGGTCATTTCATTCTGAACCGGTCGTCATGGTGGCTTCCGTCCTCCTTTCTAACCGTTGTGTCCTCAACCCAAGGCCACGCCAATAAAGGAGCTTTAATTAGATGTCCCTCACACACACACTTTACTCTGTGTGTGTGTGTGTGTTTGGAGAAATGCTGGAGGAGGAGGATTTTACAATGTAGAGACTGGGAAAGGAAGCTAGATTGACTGTATTTTGGGAAGGCCTGATTTCTAGTTAGACGTTTTGTATCCAATTTTAGCCTTTTGCAAAAAAAACCATTATGCTAATTTGCAAGCTGGTCATCAAAATGCATGCAAATAAAAATGTATTTAATGCTGTTCATGACATTTGTTACATTTCACCGTAATCTTTTTCTATTCACTGTTTATGTATTTTCATTATTTACTTATAAATTGTAATTCAATTTAATTATTAATTATGTGTGTGTGTGTGTATACTTATATGGATATAACTGGAAGATGTGTGGAGTTTTCATGTTCACCCCCCGTGCATGTGTGGGTTTTGTCCGGGTTCTCCGGTTTCCTCTCACTTTCCAAAATCATCTTGTTAGGTTAATTGCCGGCTCTAAATTGTCCATAGGTATGAATGTGTGTGTGCATGAATGTTGTCTATGTGTGCTCTACCGAAGTGAAGGTAAGACATTACTTATTTCTTATAATTAAACTAATTTGTACATATTTTTAATGATTTGGAGACTTGAAAGAGAAATGACTTTTTTTTCTACATTTAGGTATTAGTAAATACATATTTTGAATAGCGCTGCAACGATTAATCGATGAATCGATTATTAATCGATTATCCAAGTAATCGACAACTATTTTGGTAATTGATTAATCCTTTCATTCATAAATATCCTGATTTTAGCCAATCTAAAGTAACTATTTTTTATTTCCTTAGTGATCCATGAAAGCAGACATATGATCTTTTGTGTTTCAGGCAAAACAGGATACTTCAAACACATCACCTTTGACTTTGGAAAAGAGCTACCAACATTTTTGCCTCATTTTGATATCTTGCAAAACCACTGCAGAGATGTGTGAGTAGAGTGTGTGTAAAAGCATTCCCATGCAAAGTAAATGCCATACTTGTAGTTTCTGCCCTCTCTTCATGATCTCTTACCATGCATACACACAAAACCTACTGGTAGAACAGTGAAACTGCAGTGGAGTGTTTGTCAACTGACGGTTTATACTTCGCTACTTTAATTTCGGTGACCGAGATCTTCATCTTCATCTATGATCTTCCATTCATGCATTCTTAAAGGGATTACTGCAAAGAAGGGAAAACTTAAAATGTCTTTAAAAAAAATCCGATTAATCGATTAATCAAAAAACTAATCGATCGATTCAGCGATTATGAAAATAATTGTCAGGTGCAGCCCTAATTTTGAATGTAATAAGTAAATATAATTCCTGATGATTTCTGAAATATTCGTGATTATTTTCTCTCTCTCTCTCTCTCTCTTTCTCTTTCTCTCTCTCTCTCTCTCTCTCTCTCTCTCTCTCCAACAATCCCTAATATATATATATATATATATTAGGGATGTCAAACGGAAGTGTCTTTTAACGGCACAATTTTTTTGGTCTGCGATTAACGTCCTGTTTGACCCTCAGCCCACACCGTAGTTTGAGGAAGTGCAGGCGACTGTAAAAGGTGTTTTCATCTTCAAAGCCCAAGCAGAGGGCTCTGACAACAAGACCAAAGTTATTTGTGTCTACTGTCGCTGTGACGGGAATTGTCACGGATTACGTCACCTGGAGACTGGAGCAGTGCAGGTGATGTTTTTATTGTCATATGCAGAGGTACCTTGGCATACGAGTACCAAATAACGAGTGTTTTAGAAGCGAGCCGTCTCTCCGCTGTAAACCGTGAGCTACATTTTGGGATAGGAGCTGCTATTTACGGGCTGTCAATGTGACGACCATGGCTGAAGTTAAGAATGGCTGTAAATAGCATTAGCCGTGCTAGCTAGTCTAGCTAGTAGAACTATCTAGCCACTTTGTAAAGATTTCAGTAAAGCATACATACATTATAGCGATCTAATGTATCTTATTTACTAAGTACTGTGTAAAACTATTACATGAATAACATCAAATTAAAAGGATTAAATGACTACAGAACCACCGTCCACCAGTTTCAGCCTGCAGGATTTTTTTTTTTCGGAGAGGTGCCCCACACAAATATGCACATTAGCACTCATAAGGTCAGCAAATCTTACCTTTTCTTCATTCCCACATAGTATCAGCATTTGGGACAAAATATGAGGTAAAAGAAAAGGGGGGGAAATTATGGTAAAGTAGCCTATCTGAGCTTGGGAGAACATAGAGGGTACGTTCATGGACCGTCGAACAAAGTAGGACAAATCGCTGCTTGCGTTATACATTAAAAAACTGAAAGATTTCTAAGTGTGTATTAAGTTTTCAATAAAACAATGACCGATATTTACTTCTAGCTGCGATTAAATGTGATTAATTGTTAGGTGACTATGGACAAAATGTGATTAATCACGATGAAACATTTTAATCGATTGCCCTTATTTTTTATATATTTTCATGATTTTTATTTGAAATAGTAACATGTATGTACAACTTATTCACACAAACAAAACAATTACAATAAGGAAGTATAATTTTACTGATTGAGCTGGTTTAATTTCTATTATTGATACTTGCGTGCATGCAAATATTGGCTCCCATAAGATCGCGTGGGTGCGCCAAGTGCTGTGTACGGTACGCTTTGCAATACTCGAGACGGTCCTGTGCATCTGTGGTGTGGTCACGAAGCATGATAAGTCACGTAACAATCTTCTGGATAGGCTGTGTGGTCATGTCCTCCCCTCTCCCCACGTGTGTTTGTGAACGATAAGCGTTGTATATCGCTTCCTCCGGAGGCCATCTTTTCATGGCGACACAGCACAAATCACACTGACAGAGGTGCTGATGTGCAAACAGGGACAAGATGAATGAATGACACTCAAATCCTCCTGGGATTCCTCCTTTTCACGTGCCGATACAGGAAGTGTCTTCACAGCAGGTCGGGCTTCTGCATCGAGGACAACCTTTTTAAAAAGCTGGCGCTTAAAGAGAGCTGCTGAACTGTGTTGCGTGTTAGCCGATAGATGGGGAAAGATGGTTTTGGGTCAGCTCCATCTCCCGAGTCAAGGTGATGTAAAAGAAGCCCTCGTCATGTCGAAGTGAAGCCATGCTGACTGCTGACCTTTGTGTCTTTCGCCATCTATCATGCTGAGCTCTGCCTGTGTGTGTGTGTGTGTGTGTGTGTGTGTGTGTGTGTGTGTGTGTGTGTGGCTGACCACGGCAGCGTCGGGTGCCATGGCGCCAAAAGCAGCGTGCCCATAAAGTCGCTGACATTGTTCTGGCACCAGGAAGTGCTTTGTATATGTATACAGTATATACAGTATTTCCTTACTTGCTAACAGCGGCAAAATAAGAGCCAAAACAACCCCCCATCCTACCAACAGTATCCATTGAACGCTTTTGTGCATCAGGCGACATTTTGTATTTATTTAATTTACGGGCATATTAATGAATCTATGGGTCATTCAAATAATTGCCCTCTTCCGTGGGTTATTCTTAAAAATGCTCAGTTTAAAAAAGGCAAGTCTCCCAGCCATACACATTGAATGCAAAATAATAAATTGAATAAAAATGTAAGCTACAGTTTATGTTGTAATTTTACTGTAAAAAAAAAAGAAATTTCATGTTGGAAAAGAAAATCTAGTAATAAATGGGGGTGAAAATCATTACCGGACACCCAGCATCTCTGATGGTCTATGGGGCGGTGGGATGGCCCGGACGCTTGATTCTGCTTGATGATTGGAGGATCCATCTGAGATCTTTGATTGACAGTGTAATGAGCGAATCAATTTTATATGATTTCATTTCATTTATTTCACGTTATCTGATTTCAGCATTTTAATATTTTCTCATAATAGACCACCGGATGTCCGTTCACTGAAAACCATGCGTCTCCGAGTGTGACATTTTTACATTTGTATCTCCTTAAAAAGCACCAAAAAATAAAAAATGCTTTGCATTTGGAAAACATGCTTGCTTTTAAATGGACAACAACGGACTGTCCATCTCGTTTCAAATGTGATATTTGCAACTGAGGCTATTTATTTCCTTGATTGCAATGCAAGCAATAGACTGAATTAGACAAACACAAGAGAAATTTGAGAGAGATTTAACACGGTAGAAATTTGTGGAGTAACCTACTTTTCATACAGCAACGACACAATCCAGCCAGGTTTTTGCAACACAAACACACTCCATAACATATATCAATGTGGATTACGGATTATGTGTTGCAGTAGTGCACTTGTGCTGCCCCCTCTCTCCATGTAGCCCTACTGGTTTGTCTTTTGTACTTAAAAAAAAAAAATGTTTCCTTGCAGATACTGCTAAGATGTATAGGGGACATATTTTCTTCAGGAATGTTACAGGGATCAGCATTCCGACACGCGGGGAATGCCATAATGCCACCTCAGAGGGGATTAGTGCTGCTGCTGCTGCTGAATCCCAGCGGGATAACACTGGTGTATGGTTGGATGTGTTTATCACAGGCGGCGTTCCCCAAGGCTCCCTATTAGAGCCACTCCTCTTCCCACTCTTTCTATGGCCCCTTTGAAGAATGCCCTTTGAATTTGTCTTGTTTGTCATCATTGCTAGCTAGTGCTGGTGTGTGTTTCTTGTGTGTGTCGCGGCTATCACTCTAGGCTGATGTAGTGAATAACAGGGAAGCCAAAGGTGCAGGAAATAGAGGGCAGAACTCGTTGTTAGTGGGTAATTATTTCTTAATTTGGGCAACAAATCGTGCAGTGTGGCTGGAGGCGTCCCAGAGCGCCAGAAACTAGAACCCGGTAACCTCCACCCAGTTGTTATTTAATGGTCTCAGCCCAGGATTAACGTTACAATTTTTTGGAATTTTAATGGAAAGCACATCACATGATGGCGCTGTTATTCATATGACATGGAATTTCCCACACAGCTCTACAAAACAGACTGTAACTTTTGGGTGTTTTGCCAAATCACCACAAAACGCGATGCACCCCTTTAAGGAAGGGACAAGCTCATGGGTGTAAAATTGGAGCAAGACTGGTTAAAAAAACATGGCCGCCATCAATGGGCACTGGCGGGACCTACCATCTAATCGTCCAGCAGTCACTGACTATTTGTGTAGAGATTAGTGAGATATCTTCCACAACATGTTGAGCAGCACCAAAGTCCAACCCATTGGTCCTTATTATCTCCTGCATGATGAGATCGTTTTTTTTTATTCAGGTTGATGACTTTGTGTGCTTTAATAGATCTGTCCCCTCTGGTTTTGTAGCAGGTCCGAGGGACTATCAGCAGGTTCCGACCTGAAGATCCCCTACTACGAGCCGAGCGGGAGGGCTGGATCAGGCCGGTTGTATAATCAGGTGCCTGTCCGTGAAGTGCTCTGAAGGTCAGGATTAGGATTTTGAAATCAATTCTTAAAGCAACAGGGAGCCAATGAAGAGATTTCAAGATGGGAGTAATGTGGGTCCCCTGTTCGTGCGGGTCAGAAGCCCAGCAGCAGAGTTCTGGACATATTGTAGACGGGTCAACTCCTTCTTATTAATGCAGGCTGTTAAAATAGTCCAATCCTGAAGACAGAAATGCATGGATAATTGTCTCCAGCTTGTCCTTTGAAACCATTGGTCTCAACTGGGAGATGTTGTGCAAAATAAAAAAAAAAGAAAGAAAGAAATCGGACATTCCGGAGCGGAAAATCTACATTTTTCTGTTCTCTCCGCCGCCATCACGCTCACCTCGATCGACCCGGAAAGTAATGCAAAATGTCTCCAGTGTAATCCCATAATTCTTGTAAATTCCCATGTATCTGTCACGGCTCGGTAAGAGCAAGGGGGGATCCAGAGGATGGATCCCAGGATGCAGACACGTGAACGGTTCTAGGAGTTGGAGGTGATTTAATCCAAATGCAAAAAGGTGACAAAAACGGGTACTTACGGGAGTTGGTGCAAAACAGGATAGGCACTGTAGAAACACATATATAACATATATAAAATAAGTCTACAAACCAATAAAAGCACGGAAAAAATCCAAATATGTATCCGGGAGGGTTTTTAGTGCATTTTCCTAATAACTAGTTATTAACTGATAATTTTTTTGTTGATATCCAAAACAGACTGAAATATATTTAAAAAGCATGGCTGCCACCATGAACTATAAATTACATTTTATGGTTCGCTTAAAAAAAAACATTGTAGAATATAATTACAAATAATATATAACATTTTAGCAGGGTTGATAAATCATGTCAGTGACTCTTCAAAGCTTTTCCAGCACTGCAGAAACGCCATTTTCCAGTTATCGGAGGATCGATGGCGATCATTGCAGCCCTCCAGCCTGCAAGATAAGCCCGATTTTGCAAATGACTTGAGTAGGCTGATGTGCTGCTTCTGTTTTGAAACCACAATAATCCTCCAAATACTGACTTTTTTTGTCTGGAAGGGAAAAGTCATTTCATCATTTTTGAGATAATGCAGATTTGCATTGTTTGGTCAGTGCAGGAAGTGCACTCATATCCGTGTACATCATTGGTATACAGATGGGTTCACGTCATGGGGCATGTTAGAACAAGAGAAAGTAGCAGAGGTACTCCATATTTGGGTAATCGCGGTTGTTTCTTTTCCTGATTTAATCCATATATCTGGCATGACTGCACATTCGACTTCACTTTCGATGTATTATTGAGCGATGCCTCACGCACAAAGTCACACAGCACATGAATAAATAAAGAGAAGCGTTTGAGACGAGAGCCCGGAGCCAGTGGCAATCACGTTCTCTCAGACTAAAACACATCATCCCCTCTTTGGCAGATTTGGAATCTAAATTGATGTTTGCGACAAACCAATTTTCATGTCCATGACACAAAATGATATAGATACTGTATATGTTTCTTATCTTGATCAGGATCATCATCATAAGTGAAAGCCGTTTTTCTGAGAGTCATACTAAAGTGGAAATTTTAAAGGTGTCCATGCTACAAAACTAAGTCTGGATCCGTATTCTGGATCTGCATTCCATATTGGAGCAAGGTAATCAATGTATTTGGAAATCACCAACTCGCTGACTATGGTCGACTAGTCTAACACTAGGTAAGAAACAGACAAGATAAGTACCAACGCAAGTGTGGAATAGAAAACAAGTATCTTAACTGCTTCCCATCATGCATTGCTTCCCGGCAAAAGGAAGCATTCAGTTGCAATGTTGGCAAAAAAAATCCGGATCATCCCCAAAACCTTCGGGAAAATACACTGTGCTCTGACGAGACAAAAGCTAAACTTTGGAGGTATGTGTGAACTGCATCCCATCATGCATTGCTTACCAGCAAAACTAAGCTGCTGGAAGTTTTTTTAGGCATCAATGCGGCTGAATGGGAACTAATGGATGATGGGAAGCAGTTAAGATAGTTGGCTATAATTCTTAATTTGTATTGGTACCTGTCTTGTATATTTCCTACCTACCCTTTGCATGTTAAGTTGCTGTGTGATGATTTTAGTGTTCTTTATTAGATGTCTTTTTAGACCAGACTGTTAGGTTCTGTGATTTCCGATGGGTTGACAAGCTCGTTGCGAGTGTTTCAGCTCACGATGGGCTGTGCATCAGATTTTTTTCATGTCAGTATGAACAGTACAATTTCGATTTTTTTCAAATGCGATTCAGACCTCATTTGCATTTACTGTAGATATAAATGCGATATGTATTCGAGCTACTGCGGTCTGAACAGAATCAACAGAATCCAACCTATCCGTTATCAAAAGGCGTGTTTGCCATGCGTACAGACACTTGGACAAAGGTACTCATGCAAGCAAAAGTTAGTAAGGGGAAGACCTAGGACACGCTGGAGGGACTATGTCTCACAGCTGGCCTGGGAACGCCTTGGTGTCCTCCCGATAGAACTGGAAGAGGTTACTGGGGACCGGGAAGTCTGGACTTCCCTACTGAAGCTGCTGCCCCCGAGACCCGGACCCGGATAAGCGGTGGAAAATGGATGGATGGATGGATGGAATAATTTTGTTACACTGAAGCTAACCAATAACAACAATAAAATAATAATAACATGCTTTTTACCAGGGATGCCCAATTATATCGGCCCTCGGATATTATCGGACCGATATTGGCATAAAAATGTGATATCGCTAGATATCGCAATTGTGTTTTTTTCCCCTATAGTGACAAAGATTCTAAAAAAACGCTGTATACTGTATAGACCTTTGTGCTCCTATATGATGACCTTGTCAAACCAATCCCAAGTATTTGTTAGATGTTTGCTTCCCAGAGTTGTACAATGTTGTTTACAGCCACATCCAGCAGTTAATCGCTGATGATGTATCCGTTAGCAACAGATGTATGGTAATTTAATTTGATCATGCATATAAACGACATTGGATTCATTCATTTCTTTGTCATCATACCAGGTCTAGTGGCCACAAGACATTTTTTTCTAAGCAAGAACAAAATACAGGATTACAAAATACAGGTTCTACAAAAATATTAAAGACTGATCCAAAAATGCTGAATTATTATTTTGAGTTGAATCACAATATGGTGGGGAACGTGTACAAATATCTAAGAAGATCGGATTTTAACACTAAATCCAAATTGGGCACCGTATCCTTGATCCAGATTCCAGTCCTGGACTTTGGTCCAAAGTGAATTTATTTTTTCTTGCTATATACTGAAGGTCCACACTGAGTACTGGTAAAAAAAACAAAAAAAACATGATCTGACTCCAGATTCCCCCGTATCAATTTCATATCCGGATCTGTAGCATGATCAAAAGGTACACCAAACCTATTCATCCATCCATTTTCTATACCGCTTATCCTCATTAGGGTCGTGGGGATGCTGGAGCCTATCCCAGCAGACGTTGGGCGAGAGGCGGGGTACACCCTGGACTGGTCGCCAGTCAACCGCAGACCAAAACTAAACAGGAAATTTTTGAAAAAAATCCCAATTCCACACCTGGATTCCATAACTGAATCTGGATCATGGTTGGAAAGTAGTCTTTGGGTCATGACAAGCGTAAACACAAAATCTCAATCAAAACAACTTTGAGACTTACATCCATTTTCCAAAAACAAATCTAGATCAGATTCTGGATTTGATCCAGACCGTTTTGTAAATCAAACCCAGAGGCCCTTCGGTTAAAACAACTACTAACCAAATTTCCTTTTTGAGTGCCACTGGTAAAACAAAACCAAACCAAACAGGGAAACATCCTCAAATGCGGGGGAAATGACTTCATCGGTCGATGTAGTGTGTTCGCAAGCGCACACACATCACAGAGTGTCATTTGCCCAGGTGCCCACGGGCCAGCATGGAGGACGTGACAACAGCCCTAATGAGCTCGCCAGAGTGGGTGACCCTGTCGCCTGGCGGGGGAAGTGCTGTCGCCATAGAGACCAGCAGGATGTAAGTCATGGTGTCATGCAGGTGTTTGAGCAAGGGCCGCTTAAAAAACCCCAAATGAACTTCTCGTTGGTGATTCATGTGGCACCGCATTAGCATGCAAAGCTAATAACGGGCCTGAATTGGGCCAACAGAGCAGGAGGCTAAAATGTTTTCTTTTTCAGTGATAGACTTCATATTTACTGTAATACAGAGTAGTCAGAACTACAACTAGCACCAAATAAACCAATCAAAGTGCCCAGTGAGCGCGGGTGGCATGTGTGCATTTTGTTTCTGTGGCTTACGGGGCAGTTTGCAATGTGCCCCACTCAGAGGAGTCTGCCCAGCAACAGTGATGTGTGCAAACAATATGCTGATCTTGTTAGGTAGGTAAAATTCTATTTCAGTTGTTTTGTAATAAATCACATAAAACAAGAGTTCCCAAACACTGCACTGCTGCAGGCAGATACCGGGCTGTGGGCGGAGCCAGCTGCATTGTCTGTATTTATTATTATTAAATAAATCTAAATTAATAATAATCATCATCATCATGCAATTAAACAATACTTACAAATATTATATTAACAGCATAATATTAATATTATTTTTAAATATTAACAAATTAAAAAGTTTGTAAATTATTTGATCTAGATTAACCCCACTTTCTCCATAGTTAGTTAGTTAGTTGTCCTCACAATTAATCACATTTATTTACTGGTACTTTGATATGTGTATAAATATGCAAATATTGTTTATGTAATATTGTCTTTATTTCTTATTTTGTTTTTGTTTTATTAAATTATACCTATATAATAGATATATTGTGTGATAATGAAAATGTAATATAATTATATAACTATATTCATATTGCATTGGATTTTTTTGTTGGCGTTTTTCAATTTCCCTTGTAGCTCAATAAAGTCAGAGTTTTTAAGTTTTTATCTATTATAAGTAGGGATCTAATACAATAACTACATCAAATTGTATGTGAAGGGATATACATTTTGGAAATATGGGCTAATATTTTATTCAAAATAATATACAGTTAGAAATCCCCCAGTTTGTTTATGTTTAATGCGAGTGGCTATTTGTCCCACTGTTTGACAGTCCTTGAATGCACCTTCTTTGTTCTCACACGGCGCTCTCACGCCATCCATCCATCCATCCATTTTGTATGTCACTTATCCTCATTCGGGTCGTCGGGGTATGCTGGAGCCTATTCCAGTGGAGTTACACCCTGGACTGGTCGCCAGTCAAGCTCTCACGCTACCATACTTTTTCCTGCACATATTTGGTCTCAAATGCTGATACTATGTATGTGAGAATGCATAAAGGTAAGATTTGACGACCTTAATAAGTGCCAGTGTGCTTATTTGTGGTACGCAACCTCTCTAAAAAATAACCCCATGTGGAGGGTGGTTTGGTATTTATTCATTGCTTTTAATTTAAGCGTAAATAGCACAATCCCTACTAACTAAGATGAATTAGATTACTACGATGTACGTACAATTGTTGTAATGCTCGGTCAATGGCACATCAGCTAGCGCCCCAAAGAGCTCTCGTCGCCCACGCCGGTAGCGAGCAGCTCCTAGCTTGCAGTTCAAAGCTCAGAGACGGCTCACATCTAAAAAAACACCCGTTCGTCGGGACACTTTATGCCAAGGTGCAACTGTATACGTAAATGACAGTTAAAACAATCCCTGCAGGGCGCCGGTGACTTCCCTCTTCTCCCAGAGGTGATGTACTTCGTGACAACTTAGGTCACAGCAAAGCTAATCCTGCCATTCAAAATACCCCTTTCTTTGCCCGTTTCTGTTCAGTTTTGCTTCACAAAACTACCCGCCGCTGTGGTTCCTCAAACTATGGTGTGGGCCGAGGGTCAAACGGTGATGAAAAAACGTTAACGGGCACTTCCATTAATGCATAACTCATTAACTTTGAATGCCCTAGTATATATGTACTGTATATTAGTAATATATATGACTATAAAACACCATGATAATGCTGTATAACAATTAAACAATAATTAAACAAAATTCTTGTCAAAATTGTGCCCTAAAATGAGTGAAAATAAACTAAATAATAATTGTTATGTGTTTTAGTTTTTTACATTATGCACACTGTATTATATATGACATGTAAATGCAACAAATTAAGTACGGCTATTTGGAGTAGGTCCTGCCCCACCATTCTGTTTTTGGCGTATAAAATCACCAAGCACAGCTTTCAGCAACAAAGCAGAAAGAGATAGCGTGAATGAGCTGGTGGGAAAAAGAGTCGGGAAGGGAGCGGTGAAGCGACGGGTAGGCGGATGAGGGGGTAGCGTGGAAAGGTGGGGGTGGGGGGGGGCTCCTCCGGGCTCTTCGCCGCGCTGGGTGATGATATGCGGGGTAATGAACTTCTCGACTTTATGCATCAGAGGCGTGACACTCCCGCTTTTGCCTCGACTGTCAGCGATTTGTGGCCCCGGCACATCTCGGTGTGAGATGAGGCCTCTTTTGCTCTAATCTCCTTCCATCCACTCCGCAGCCTGCTATTGAGGCTCTCCGCCGACTTAAAGCCTGCATTTCATTTGTCAGCCTAATGGTGAAATTTTGTAAGGAGTTTAAAATTCGGGGCTTCAGCCCCGGAGGTGTCATGCGGAGTGCTTGTCGGTGTCAGGAAGGGAACAAGGAATTGCTTTAAAGTTCTTGGGAGTGTGTGTGTGGTGCTTTCAAGCACCTACACTCGCTGGTCACATGTCGATACACACAACAGGGTGGAAATCGGACTTCATTTGAAGCCCGGCAAACAGTTTTAAAATATAATGAATCCCCGAATTTGCTGTTTGGAATAATTTTGGGTGAGGAGCTCGGCCATCCGGGAGGAGCTCAGAGTAGAGCCGCTGCTCCTTCACATCGAGAGGAGCCAGTTGAGGTGGATCGGGCATCTAGTCCGGATGCCTCCCTGGTGAGGTGTTTCGGGCATGCCCGGTCGGGAGAAGGCCCCCGGGAAGACCTAGGACACGCTGGAGGGACTATGTCTCACAGCTGGCCTGGGAACGCCTTGGTGTCCTCCCGGTGGAGCTGGAAGAGGTCGCTGGGGACCGGGAAGTCTGGACTTCCCTACTGAAGCTGCTGCCCCCGTGACCCGGACCCGGATAAGCGGAGGAAAATGGATGGAATAATTTTGTTGCACTGAAGCTAACCAATAACAACAATAAAATAATAATAACATGCTTTTTACCAGGGATGCCCAATTATATCGGCCCTCAGATATTATTGGACCGATATTGGCATAAAAATGTGATATCGCTAGATATCGCAATTGTGTTTTTTTCCCCTATAGTGACAAAGATTCTAAAAAAACGCAGTATACTGTATAGACCTTTGTGCTCCTATATGATGACCTTGTCAAACCAATCGCAAGTATTTGTCAGATGTTTGCTTCCCAGAGTTGTACAATGTTGTTTACAGCCACATCCAGCAGCAACAGATGTATGGTAATTTCATTTGAACATGCATATAAACGACATTGGAATACACCACTTAATACAATTGACAGTAGTGTTGGATGTACACAGTACATCTCCACACGATAAGTTAGATATGGTAACACCAGGGAACAATGGAGACTATGGAGTCATTTTTGGTCCAGGATTATTTTTTTTATTCAGTATTGAAATATTTCTTGCTACTTTTTGTTGTATGTTTTTGATGTGAGGTTTCCAGCTCAATTGTGACTCCCAAAAATGTACCCTTACTCGCTGTCAACTTTAGTTTTACTAAGGTGCATAATCGGTTCTTGTCAAACCATCTTTTTGATATAATAATTTTTTCTTATTAGCTCTAGTGTACTTTCTCCAGAACAAAAGCAGTGGCATCATCTGAAAACAGTACTGGCTTTAGGTATCTTCTTTAATGTAAAGGTTAAACAATTTTGGTCCCGGTGTTGACCCTTGTGGTACGCCACATAATATTTTTTAAACTTGTAGATGTGTATTCGCCTAGCTTCACATATTGCTTCCTGTTTTAACCCAGTTCAGAACTAACCCTCTGATTCCACACCGCTCTAATTTTGTAGTTAGGATCTTGTGATTGATTGTTCCAAAAACTTTTGTCAAATCCATAAGTACTGCAGGTGCGCACTTTCATCTATAGCATTAGCAATTTCCTCGGTAATTTAAATCTTTGTCATAGAAGTAGAAATATTAGAATGTCTGTATCCGTATTGGCTGTCATTCTTTTTAAGTAATGTGTCCAACCTGTTGTTGAATAACTTTTCAATGATTTTGAATATTAATGAAACGAATGATGGATGAAATAAAACTGATATTATCCCCATTTTTGGAGATTGGGTCTGGAAATATAACCGTCTGGAATGATAAATTGCCGATGTACGTCAGCGGTTCTGCCACTTTTTTGTTTCCACTTTGATTCCATTACAGTCAGTAGAGGTTTTTGTGTGTGTTCGGTGTCTGACCCGGATGTTTAGAGAAGGACAGCACCCGCATCCCACTAGAAAATGGGCGGCGGGATTAAAATGCATAAAGAATGTTTTATGTTTTTTAACTAACACTGTGATTTCCGTGTTTTACTGTAAAAATTGGGAAAAAGGAAAATAAATCAAATTTATTGTCAGAGATGCCAGATGCAGTCAGAGCCGCATCTGGCTCTCGAGCCACAGGTTCGCCACCCCTGATACACAGCGTCTGTACGGTCACAGTACCGGTACCATCTTTTTTTATTCCTGTCCTTGCATCGGGGCGACGCAGGAGTCTCATCACACGTGAATAATTAAAGGCGCCTTTGCTTTCTTGCAGGGTCAGCGGCCAATAACTAGGAAAGGTCAGAAGCGGGGACGGTGGTGTGGAATGTGTGTGTGTGTGTGTGTGTGTGTGCGACAGCTACCTGGTACACAGATGAAAGTGCTGCAGAAGAGATTGGGTGACGGGCCTGGCGAGGAAGAGAAGGAACCGTGGGATGAGGTGGCGAAGGAGATGATGAAAAGGTGGACGGGGTTTTTTTTTTTTGAGTGATTGCAAGCAGGATCGATATCTCGCTTGGGCCGGCCGGGTTCACTGATTGATGGTCTCACATGACCCACATTTTAAAGCTGCACTGTGTGATAATAGTGATAATATTTTAATACCCTCAAAATAACCCAAAATCAAATCACGTGGATTCGGGGTGGGGGACGCCGCTTTTCTTCTGCTAGCATTAGCATCGGTGCTAACTGTTAGGTGGTAGTGGTGTGCAAACTTTTATGAAACTGATAACCAGTCCAAGATATCATGTTTACATTTACCGTGCACGCCCATTCAAATGGCTGCAGTGGAATTTCATCTTTCATTCTGTGCCTTTTCTCCCCTACATTTTGTTTTTCTACTTTTTGGACAACAATCTTTTGGGGGAAAGTCCAAAAAGTTTCTGAAGGCCCTGGATGCTGTGGGTGACACAGCGCTGTAGCATCGCATGGGCATTGGGGGCAGTTCTTCTGGATTGGCCTTTTTAAGAAGGGGGACCAGAGGGTATTGTGGAATTACACCTTTATTCGCCGGATAAGGACTTGAGATGAGGCAGAACCAGGCGCTCAAATGACTTCATGACCACAGATGTCAGTGCCACGGGTCTGTAGTCCTTGAGTCCAGTGATCTTGGGTTTCTTGGGGACCTGAACAATGGTGGACAGCTTGAAGCAGGCTGGGACATGGCATGACTCCAAAGAGATGTTAAAAATGTCATTGAAGACGCCAGTTCTACCGCACAGTGTCTCAGGGTGGAAGGAGAGACACCATCCGGACCTGGCGCTTTCCGAGGGTTCTGCTTTTTAAATGTCTTGGCCACATTCTGCTCCGAGAGTGTGAGG
>QODF01000223.1:18152-30101 GCA_024372805.1 Oostethus manadensis
TATCACCCTGACCTCGGCTCGGCTGCGTGCACCGTAGCCGTGCGACACTAATCATCAATTGGCCGCATGACGGATGATGAGGGACCGGGCGGGAAAAGGTTGGCATCTACAATGCTACTATCACCTCACGTGTGCCGTTGCTAAGGAGGTGGCGTGTTTGGGATGTGAATCCAACAACACCGCTGTCAGGCCGAGCCGTGGGCACAACAGGACCATATTCCGTGTGTGTGTGTGTGTGTGTGTGTGTGTGTGTGTGTCTGCATCTGAGGCTTATGTGATTGCGTGTGAAGTGTACGATAGCTTGTGCCTTCTCGGCGACGTTGTTTTGGAAAAGACTATCACTGTGCATCATGCTCACCCCCATAGAATCAAACACACACACGCACACACACGCATGCTTGTCCACATGCACGCCACTCACGCTTATCCCCCTCCCTTATTGCATGTCTAAAAATAGATTCCTTTTTTTTTCTCAATGATCTGTCTGCTTCTCAAAGGCTGTGAGACAGGCTTGGATGGGGGTTAACTGCAGCCCATCCTCTGAAGTGTAGCGCGCGCGCACACACACACACACACACACACACGCAGAGTGTACGAGAAACCCATTCAGGGTGCAGATGGCAGCCAGTGTGTGTGAGACAAGAGAGCCTCCATCTCGGCTTTGCTTTAGCGAGATCTCAGGCTCATTGACATGCAGGCCGTGCCTCCAGTCTTACAGTCCGGAGCCAGCCCGGCACACTGTTCGCTAGCTCCGACGCTAACATGACCGCATTGCACCTCTCGGCCCCGCCCATCACCTGCATGAAGAAGTACAGCAGTCGGTAACCCTCCACACATCAAGTACTTGTTTGCTGCACACGCCAGGGTCATCTGAGGTAACGTGCATTGCAGGTAGTCTAAGGCTGGATTTACACAATTCCCAAATGTGACTGCAAAATTGCTTGTCAAAGATCCTCTATGTGACAGGAGTGCTTTTTGTATTTTAAGCACCAAATGGAATGTACAGCTGGTCACAGATTCTTTATACGAGAGGACTGCTCTGCTGTTTTCAAAAAACATTAGTCAAAGATCCTCTTTGTGACGACCGACCTACTGTTTTTGAAGAACACCTGCAAAAAGCACCACTCAAAGATCCTCCATAAGAGAAGAACTCACTAGTCAAAAATTGTCAATGTGATCAGGAGTGCTCTGCTTTTTTTAAATACCTAGTGCCAAAAAACCCTAAGTCGTCAAAGATAAGATCATCTATATGACAGAAGCACACTGCAAAAAACACTAGTCAAAGATCTTCTATATGGCAGGAGCAGTTTGCTGTGTTTAAGAACCTTCTGCAATACACTCTAGTCAAAGATCCTCTATGTAACAGCAGTGCACTGGAGTTTTTAGGGACTTGCATGCAATAAAAAAAAAATCCACTAGTAATCAAAGATCTTGTATGTGACAGGAGTGCTTTGCTGTTTTCAAAGACCTACTGCTAAAACCAGTATTCGGCGATCCTCTATGTGACAAAACTGGTCTACTGTTTTTAAGGACTGACTGGTTAAAAAAACAAAACAAAACAAAAACGCACACTTTAGTCAAAGATTGTCTATATGCCAGCGTGCTTTGCTGTTTTTCAGTACCTGCCGCCAAAACTACTACAGCAAAAAACCCACTAGTCAAAGATTGTCTATGTGACAAGAGTGCTCTGCTATTTCATAGTACGTACTGCCAAAAAAATTGTCAAAGATCCTCTATGTGACAGACGTGCATTGCGGTTTTTAAGGACCTACTGCTAGTGCTAGTAAAAAACACTAGTAGTCAAAGATTCTGTAAATGATGGGAGCACTCTGCTGTTTAAAAGGCCTACTGCAAAAAACTAGTCAAAGATCCTCTATGTGACCAGAGAGTTCTGCTGTTTTTAAGGACTGTCTGGATAAAAAAAAAAAACACATTAGTCAAAGATCCTCTATGTGAGAGCTCTGCCGTGTTTCAGGACTGACTACAAAAAGCTCAAGTCAAAAATCCTTCATGTGAGAAGCACTCTAAGGTTTTAAGGACATCCTGCAAAACGCACAACTCAAAGATCCTCCATATGAGAGGTGTGCTTTTTTGAAGGACCTGGTCAAAGATTCAGTATGCGACAGGAGCGCGTTGCAGTTTTTATGGATCTACTACAGCGGTAATCAAAGATCCTGTTTGTGACGGGATCGCTTTGTTGTTTGTTAAGACCTACTGCAGAAAGCACTAGTCAAAGATCTTCTATGTGACCAGAGTGCTTTGCTGTTTTTAAGGACTGACTGAAAAAAAACAAGTCAAAGATCCTTTATGTGTCAAAAATCTTCTATGTGACCAGAACGCTCTACTGTTTTTAAGGACACCCTGCCTAAAGCACAACTCAAAGATCCTCCATATGAGAGGAGTGCTGTGTTGAAGGACCTACAGCAAAACAATCAACTCGTCAAAGGTCCTCTTTGTGACAGAAGGGCTTTGCTGCGTTTAGGTCCACCTGCAATACACTCTAGTCAAAGATCGTCTATGTGACAAGAGTGTGGTGCTGTTTCTCGGGACCTACTGCCAAAACTAAAAACACTTGTCAAAGATCCTCTATGTTACAGCAGCCTACTGCTGTTTTCAGTCCAAAAAACAAAACACATAGATCTTGTATGTGACGGGAGCGCTCTGCTGTTTTTGCAAAAAAACACTTGTCAAAGATTGTCTATGTGACCGGAGTGCTTTTAATAACTTACTACTTATTCTTGTCAAATAATAGTAATAGTGTGGCTAGTAGATGTGTCACGAGACGATACGCGAGATTGGGTCTTCGAGCACGAGACAAGATTTTAACTTCACTTTTCAGAAAAGTACAACGAAAAAATATTTCACAAATATACAGTATGGCAATATATTGAAATTTACTGATATTGTTTCTACTATTCTGCGCTCTGTGTGCGTACGCTGCCCGCCCCGCCTCCACCCACAGAGAAAAAAGGACCGCATCACTAACAAAAGGGCTCACGCCGTTCACGCTGTTGTCCTGTGGAACAAACACGGGAAGTTGCTGAAACCGATGCACAGAGTGAACTCTCCCCCCGCCTGTTGGGAGCCAGTGACTGGGGTTAATTGCTGGCCACTTCCCCACACATGACATACATTTCCTGCAATTACGCACTGTCTTTGTAACGCCGACCCAAGAGCCGGGTCCAAACGCACCAGAACTGCCTGTTCTGCCTGAGCCCTTTGTGTTCAACCCCTTTTTTTTGGGGGGGGGGGCTTTGTACTGTCTCACGCCGCTGTGTTAATTAGCAAAATTGTCACTCATAAATTTGGATCATTGCTAATGCTGTGAGTGCCCGATTAATCCTCTATGGGATGTGCGTTTATGACAGCGGCTGCTTTGTGTGTGCGTGTGTGTGTGTGTGTGTGTGCTCAGACAAAGTAGCATCTATCACTCGGCTTCAATAATAATTGGGTTAGAAGAAATGGGCCGTGGTTTTGGGAGCGGGGAGGATAGAAAAAGAGGGGAGTTTTCCAGGCAAAACAAAGCCAATGACGGTTCAATAACTGAGACAGCGAGGCCGCGGACGCTAAGCGGATTGATGTGGCGCGTTGGTGCAAGAGCGTGTTTTGAATACAGATGGACGGGTTACCGTAGAAGACCGTGACGCTGCAGATCGGTGCAATAATTGACTGGAAAATGTCTTTATTGCTTCATCACCACACGTCAGCCTCGAAAATGAGTAAAGCGCCCCAAAAGTCCGAAAGTTTGGGGTTCAAACTAAATCGTACGAAAAAATGTGCCTTTAAAAGTTAAATAAAAAAGGAATTTACTCCAAAAGTGTGTTTCTCAATTTTGGGGGGGGATGATAACACAGCAGTGTACCAGTGATGGCGAAAAGGAAAATGACGCTGATAACCATAGAAGCAGAAATGTAACTTACACATAGCAACAAAGCAAAAAAACTGCAGTCTTGAAGGTTAGAAATGCTACCATGTCACCCGCTTTTACCCGAACTAAGCAGGATAATGGATTTGCCAGGATACTCCAAGTCATTTTGTTATGTGCCGATTATCTACCGTATCTCAAATAATATGCACTAAAATCTGAGACATTTGATCTAAAATGAGAAAAAATAATTTGCCAACATATCAGGATTTGACTTTGAGGTACATATTTGAAGCAGTATGTACTCAAATCTGATATGTTTTACCTGAAATAATATACACACATGACATACATGTACTTATTTCAAGTGTTTTTGGCAAGTCCCATGTTCTTGTTATGTTGGGAGATGATTTATTTATTTGTAGTAATACTGCATGTACTAAAATTGGAGCTATTTGATTTAAAACAAGCAAAAATAAACCATAAACCAGTAGAACGAGAGCATTTGGCTGTAATTTTCTTTATTTTAAGTGTTTTGGCGAGTCGGATTTTTGGTCGCGTGGCAGATTATTTTGCTTGTTTTAAATATTAGGGCTCAGATTTGACATATTACTTATAAATATTAATAAAACTTCTTTTGCCTTTGACTTATCCCTTCTAACCCTTTCTTCTGCACTCTCTTCTCTCGCACCAACTACCTTCATGTCCTCTTTCAGTACATCCATAAACCTCCTCTTTGCTCTTCCTCTTTGCTCAGACCTCCTGCCTGGCAGTTAAAAATTCAGCTTCTTTCTACCAATATATTCACTATCTCTCCTCCGGACATGTCCCAACCATCTCAGTCTGGCCTCTCTGACTTTATCTCCGAAACCTCTAACATATGCTGTCCCTCTCACTTCTGATCCTGTCCATCCTGGTCACACCCATTGAGAACCTCAGCATCTTCATTGCTATATTATATGCATGTACATATATGTGATATTATTAAAACAATGCAATAATAATGCTAATAATACTAAAATCAATAAATAATAAACAAGCAAAATAATCAATAAAATAACAGAAGAAGACCAATTGACTTGCAGGATGCCATTTTACTCTTTTTGGGAAGTCATATTTTTGTGTTTTGTTGACTGATTAACTAAGCAAAATTATCCACAGACCAACAGAACAAGTTCACTTGCCAGAATGCCATAATGTTTTCTTGCTATGTTGCCAGATAGTGTATCTTATATTACGTCATATGCGGTCAAATCTGTGCTATTTCATTTAAAACAAGCAAAATAACTCATAAAGCCACAGAACATTGCAGGATGCCATTTTTCTTGTGTCAGGTGCTTTGGCAAGGCACATTTTCTTGTTACGTTAGAAGATTATTGATGTTATTTTGAAAATCTGGGCTATTTTAAACATGCTAAATTATCCACACACCAAAAAGACAACATCTGACTTGCCAGGATGACCTTTTATTATTTGTTTTAAGTGTTTTGGCAAGTAATATTTGTCACCGTGGGGCAGATTATTTGACTTTTTATAAGTAATACATCCCAAATGTGACGCATTTCTTCGGATAAACGCAGTTGAATTAAAAAAAAACATACATGCACAGTATATCTCGTTATCTCATGTTCGATTATGTCAAGTTGCTCAGATTTCAGTTTTTGCAACTCACGAAGCTCAAAGTCTGCGGCGGAGCCTCCCAAAGTTGCTGGTTGACTTCCAGACCGACGTAAAGTGGATAATCCTTTCCACAGTCCGCCAGTACAGGAAATGTTTTAAGTGGCATTTTGTCATGTGAGTGATATCATATTACTAAATAACACTTAAATAAAGTAAAATTGCTCACTTGCAGCTACATGCTATTTAAATTAGCATCTACTGCGCAAATATATAAGTAGGGTAAGCGGTTTATCATAACACTAAAATCAAGTAAAACAGACACAAATCCGAGCAAGAACTGTTCCTCAAACAAAAAGAGAGATTGTTTCGATGGTGGGTGTTGTTTTTCCTATGATTTCCTCCCCCGCTGTTGTCTCGAGCAGACATGATCAATGTGCAGATGAAGGTACAACACAGCACTTCAGTTTGTCACAGATCAGAGCCTCCCAGGGATTATTTCGCACCATCTCTCAAAAAATGCTCTTGTCGACTCAACGGAATCTAAATCTGTTTGTCGCCAAAAAATAAAAATTAAAAATGACAAAAACGCACAAACCAGTCTGATGCATGGTACTGTCTGTCCCTGAGTGCGGCTTAGAACTGAGCCCACAATGAAAGGCGACGCTATCTCGTTGTTTCAAAAGCAAATTATGCGTGACTTGAAAGCCCCAACCAATTTAGGGCCCGTGCAACACATCGGACGCCCTGCAGCCCGACCACTGCGGCACATTCCCGCTCCCAAAGTGTCGTTAATCTCCTCTCCCCGCTGCCTTGGCGCCTTGAGTACAATAAATGCAAGAACGCGGTGCAGCATGTGAAGAAAGGCGGTGTTTGTGTAAGCGGAAATGTGTCTGCAGAATGGCTACCTTGTCATGTGAACGCGGGGGCGCGGGGGCACGAATGCATGTTTGCGTTAGCACGTTAGGCAGACGGGATGTAGAATGCATGCTTCTTCCCCATCAGGCCTGCTTCTTACAAGTCAACACAATCCCTGAAATCCACTAAATTGACAATAGAACACAATCTAATGAGAAATATTTCTCCAAAGCCCAGAATCGGAACAATGTTTTTAAAGACACACTGGATCTTTTTTACTAGTATTATGTGATGAGGATATCGTAGGTTTTGTTGGGCGACAGTTGTCGCCTCCGCTTCGGTGATCAGCATTATCTTCAAATTAGCATCGTGACCCCTCCTCCGTTGTTGCAAACAACCTCCACTGAGCCTTTGCATTTCTACGGGTCACTGGTGTGCGTGTGTGTGAGTGACACGGAGAAAAGCTCTGGTTTGCTTGTGCCACCTGTCGACAGGGAAAACGGAAAAGGAAACGAATTTAATGAACGTTACTGTACGTTGCTGTAATCAAATAATTTTGGTCGGGCTGATTTCGCTCGTTCATCACAATTCATTGTTTCCAGAACATGAAAATTGATTTTTTTGCAAAAAAGATTCATTATTGATGAATCAAATATGTTCCTACTTAGATCCTAAAAATCTGTTTACAACCTCCATACATTTTTTTTTTACATTATTAGCGCCCTCTGGACTTAATATAGACCCAATATAGTAGATATAATAGAAGAAAATAGTCCATTTAAAGACTCATTGACGTGATTTATCTTCTTTGCTTAAATATTTTATGGATTATGGGACTTACAAAAATTACATTTATAGTTCATGCCAAAATGTTGTGTTGCTGCTGGATGTTAACAGTTTCCGAGTGATACTGGAAGTTTATTTTCTTTTCCCTAAGAGGAAGTTTTAAGTCAAAAATGGGCAAAGCAAGTGCAGACAATGAGAGACCGACGGAAGCCCACCCCGTGTTCATTTTTTCCCCCCGAATTGCTCATTTCACTGAGGACTGCGTTGAAAAAACACCTTCAAAGTACGAAATAAATGCATTATGATGAAAAATAATGCTATTCCGCTACCAGCCGGCACACAGGACAAAAAGCAACGGAACAGAGTAAGTTATGTCTTGTTTACCTATTGTATTCTAAACACTATTACACCATAAAGCTGCAAAGCATTATACATGTTATACAAACATCTTTTCACAGCGATATGTTGACGTGGAGAGTGGGGGCGGGGGCGCTCATTAATGAGCCAATTTAATGCCGCAATTGGAGGATGAGCAACCCCAGAGTAAGTTACACTTACCAATCTGTGTTTTGAGGGCCACCAATCTCCATCCCCATGTCTTCAAGCTCAAGTCCGCGTTCTGCAAGGTCTCGGACTCCGATCGGGTCACTTCCGGAAATGACCAGTTCACCGCGGCTGCCTCCATGTACCATAAATGTCATTTTTCCCATTTTCCAGTTGGCTGTCCAAAAAACATAGAACATAATTACAAACAATATACAACATCATTCATTTTCTATGCCGCTTATCCTCATTAGGGTCGCGGGGATGCTGGAGCCTATCCCAGGCGGGGTACATCCTGGACTGGTCGCCAGCCAATCACAGGGCACATATAGACAAACAAACATTCACACCGATGGACAATTAACCTGACATGCATGTTTTTGGAATGTGGGAGGAAAGCGGAGTACCCGGAGAAAACCCAAACACGCACGGGGAGAACATGCAAACTCCACACAGAGATGCCCAACGGAGATTCCAACCGTGCTAAACTCTACTTTTGGGGTGTTCACCGTGCGGCCACACGGTGAACACCCCAAAAAAAACCTATTTAAGCAAAGTTGATGAAAAAAAAAGAACAAGTAACGAGGAGTTACTTTGAGAAAGTATGTCGCCCAATAATTACCTGCAATTCACTGGTACTTTTGGAGCACAACCCCCACAAGTATGGGGATCTGCTGCAACACCATGAAGATTACACTTTGCATTAGTAAAGTACAACGGCAAATCATCAGGCTGGCTCTTTTAGGAACCCTCCAGCGTGTAGTCCTGGTCCCAACGGTGAGAAAGCAGTGTGCTATAGCACGGCTTTATCATTTATAAAGGGCCCCACGGATCAGGATGGAGCGCCGTGAACTTTTGAACCCCTCAATGTGAACACAGCTCCAAAAAAACACACACCAGGCGTAACGAACGTGCGCGCTGCGTATATTTACTCTCTCAGCAACGAAGGGCAATTATTTACTATGTCAGTTTACACCAATCCATACTCAGCGTGTTACTAAGGGGGCAGCTTTTTATTGCCTTTATTATCATCATTACCGGGCCTCCTGTCCATAAATTCAACCCCCTTTCCCTCCCTGACGCCCCCCCATGCCTTTATTTGTATGATAATGCTTGAGGGATAAGCATGAAGCCGAATGACGTTCCCGCATTACAACAAAAGCAAACGGCGATGCGCGGAATACCGATGAGCGCGTTTAGGATGTGAGGTCGCCAAGGACGCGGTGGAATGTGTCCCGACATGGTTAGGAAGATTGATTTTATATTACGGGGGAGGAAGTATGCGTGGAATAGTGTTTCATACATTGAAGGGGTTTAGTCGGCGCACCGAGGAACAGGCACAAGTCGGAGCAGGGATGGGCAGATGGATGCTGAAGTATCGGTACGTTGGTAATAATCAACCTACGTCATGTTATTGATTGACATCAAACGTGTTTTTTCCAGTAAAAACACCGAAAAAGAGTGTTGGCTATAAGCGAAGGCGGATCGGTGCAGTGGTACCTCGCTTAGAGTCATCAACACGTTCCAGAAGGTCCAACTCTAACCACTCCTGGAAGAAATCATGTAAATCTAAGGAATCTGGGTCCAGAAACGCCCAAATTCCGTGCTAAAAATGCACGGATAACACAGTTGGACTCACGCCGTGTGTTGGTATTCTACGCCAGGCACCGAAGCAAAATTTTGCTTTGAATACCCCCAAACTGCGCTGCGGTTGTCCTGGCGGCACGGATCAAAATGTTTTTTCAGGGAAAAACACGGAGAAAGGAGTGGTGCCTAGAGAGGGAAGACGTTTGAGAAAGGCTGTCTCGATACCACGGTATTGATGCAGCGGTACCTGCACAGTCATTCTGTCACTGCAGCGTAATGTAGATTTAATGTACAGGGGTGTGAAAAACTCTTTGCCCCCTTCCTGACTGTTTATTCTTCTGCATGTTTGTCACACAAAATGTTTCTGATCATCAAACACATTTTAATATTAGTCAAAGATAACACAAGGAAACACAAAATGCAGTTTTTAAATGAATGTTTTTATTATTTAGGGAGAAAAAAAATCCCAACCCACATAGCCCTGTGTGAAAAAGTAATTGCCCCTGCACCTAATAACTAGTTGGGCACCCTTAGCAGCAATAACTGCAATCAAACGTTTGCCATAACTTGCAACAAGTCTTTTACACGCTCTGGAGGAATTTTGGCCCACTCATCTTTNCGCCTTCTTAAGGTCATGCCACAGCATCTCCATGGGATTCAGGTCAGGACTTTGACTAGGCCACTCCGACGTCTTCATTTGGTTTTTCTTCAGCCATTCAGAGGTGGATTTGCTGGTGTGTTTTGGGTCCTTGTCCTGCTGCAGCACCCAAGATGGCTTTAGCTTGAGTTGACCAACAGATGGCCGGACCTTCTCCTTCTGGATGTTTTGCTAGACAGTAGAATTCGTGCTTCCATCTATCCCAGCAAGCCTTCCAGGTCCTGAAGCAGCAGAACAAGCCCAGACCATCACACTACCACCACCATATTTGACTGTTGCTATGAATTGCTGTGTTACTTTTACGCCAGATGGAACGGAACACGCACCTTCCGAAAAGTTCTACTTTTGTCTTGTCAGTCCACAAGATCTTTTCCCAAAAGTCTTGGCAGTCGTCATTTTGTGTTCAATTATGTCATCTTTGACTAAAAGTTAACTATTTTTTATGAGCAGAAACATTTAAGTGTGACAAAAAGTCAGGAAGGGGGCAAATATTTTTTCACACCACTGTATGTGTATGTATCTATATAAATGTATAAATATTATTATAAATTTCCTTTTTTTTCCTGTATTTTTGCTCCTTTTGCTCAGTGTCTGTTCCGGTTGTTGCAGATATTGTGGTTATCGTGGTTGTTATTGTGGGTAATATGGTTGAAATATGTTTGTGAGGTTCTTCCGCACCCTTTCCCGTGTCATACATTTGGATTATGAAGTCTCCCTTGGCAAAGCAAATTTTGCTCAGCACTTAAAGGCAGCTTGACTCCCGCTCAGCTGTCATGATGCTGGACAAGACCAAAAAAAAATGCAAATAAAAAGAATAAAAAGATACAGCGGTACCTCGATTAACGCCCGCCTCGGTTAACGAGCAACATTTTAGGGAAGAATTTGTTTCGGTTCGCGTTCGCCCGATTCTTGAGCGTCCACACTATCGTCCAATTTGTGTTTCCGCTACCATCTTGGATGGCGGAACTCAAGTCACAGCGACAACTTTGGCTACATTTACCAATTAAAAAAACTATTTTCTTTGTCCGTTTCTGCTTAAAATTGGTTCCCGCCTGTGGCTCCACAGTCGGCGCTGATTCCTCAAACCACGGTGTGGCTCGGGGGTCAAACGGGAGTCAACCGTGCGTCCCACAAACTAGTAGGAAACTTGCGTTATCTTTGACGGCCCTCGTCTACATCGGTACAAATATTCGTTCTGTCGACCGCAGGGTTTCGAGATGACCCGTGGCTTGTGTGAGCGAGCATCAACAGGCGCCGCCGCCGCCGCCGTCGCCGCCGCACTCCAAAAGAGGCCGACCGGGCTTTAATCTCCGGCAGGTGCACAAGCGCTTACGAGCCGGCTAGGAAAACAGACACCGGGGAAAGACGAGACGGGAAAGCGGGCGGGGAACAAAGGTTAAGTGGTGGGAGCGCTTCCAAAATGGCTGCCATGGCAACCCGCCGCAGGTTTGAAGTGACCGCCTAGTACATAATGCGGTCAAATTGGCGGCCACTCAATCTCCACGCAATCCCGTTAAGTGACAGCAGCTTAGTTCGTCAGCCGCGATCAAGAGAGCCCCTTAGAATAGCGCCGGCCGTTAGCGGGCCTGGATCTCCGGCTGCTTTTGGAGGACAATGTCAAGCACGGGTTTCTCATCACATAAGATATTTATTTAGTCACTTGCCACTCACAGAACATCCGGGGGTGCAGAAGAACCTCACAAACATATTTCAACCATATTATAAACAACCATGATAATCACAATTTCAGCAACAACCAGAACAGTCACAGAGCAAAATGAGCAAAAATACAGGAAAAAAAAAAAAAATAATAAATATATATATATACACATATATATACATATATATACACACACATATATATATGTATATATACATACATACATACACACACATACAGTGTGCATATATATGTATACACACATATACATACATACTTACACATGTACTAGTAATATTAAACATACAAGAAAAACAACGAGAAACAGAACCTCTTAAAAATGACCATCCAGATGAAATCTACATTAGTCTGCAG
>QODF01000223.1:31383-65030 GCA_024372805.1 Oostethus manadensis
GGCATGACCTTAAGAAGGCGCTTCATGCTAGAAAAGCCTCAAATAAAGCTGAATGACAACAATTGTGCAAAGATGAGTGGGCCAAAATTCCTCCAGAGCGTGTAAAAGACTTGTTGCAAGTTATGGCAAACGTTTGATTGCAGTTATTGCTGCTAAGGGTGCCCAAGCAGTTATTAGGTGCAGGGGCAATTACTTTTTCACACAGGGCTATGTGGGTTGGGATTTTTTTTTCTCCCCTAAATAATAAAAACATTCATTTAAAAACTGCATTTTGTGTTTACTTGTGTTATCTTTGAGTAATATTAAAATGTGTTGGATGATCCGAAACATTTTGTGGGACAAACATGCAAAAGAATAAAAAGTCAGGAAGGGGGCAAAGAGTTTTTCACACCACTGTAGGGTCGTTGATTAATTTAGATTAAAGGGAAGTAGCCGGCTCATAAAAGTTACTCTAGAACGGGTTTTACATCCACATGGACGTTTGTGTCCTCAACTGATAGTTTTGTTGCCGACACAGTTTGCATGACCTTGTTTGTTGTCCCAATCCCGGCACATGTTTTTCTCATCCCGGACCTCTCTGCTGACCCACCTCCGGGTGTCTGTGTCCGCCAGCCAAGCAAACACTCACTGTCAGTCATTCTCCTGTCAAAAAATGGCTAAGAGGCGTCCCTCTGGCCTGACATCCACCCGTCAGCCAACCAACCTCTCTCTGTGGTCCCGGTCCTAAAGTAGCTGTCCCATTTTGGACTCTCAAGTGACAGGGAACAACAAGAGTTGGTTACATAAGCTGTTGTTTGGCGGACGATGACGGACGTGTGGTGACGCGGGATGTCCATCTCAGGAGAAACGGGAGTTCTACGGGACTGGACGCTTGTGCAAAGCTCAGCACGGCCCATAAGTGATGATTCATGGTGTCAGCGGGGTCACCTTCTCAGCGCATGTGGTGCTTTTTCTGCAAAGTGGGTGCCAACGATGGACTCTAGTTCATAGTCTCTACTGGTCTCGGAGCTCGGACCAATGAATCCTCGGATGGTCCTTGCATCCACCAGTTCGGCGTTGCGCCTTTTTGGACTCTTTAGAGCGAATGTAGTCAGTTAACAGCAGCTACTTCCTGGTTCAGGGAGTATGGTATTGGCAGTTATCAGTATTTATTAAGCAAAGTTTTCTACGCACAGTATGAACATAAACGATCAATAAACATATGTACTAATGGAGGGGGATTTCTATCAGTGACTCTCATTTAAGGACTTCGCTAGCACGCGGACGTTTCTATCAGCTTTATATACATTGGTGTGAAAAACTCTTTGCCCCCTTCCTGACTGTTTATTCTTTTGCATGTTTGTCACACAAAATGTTTCTGATCATCCAACACATTTTAATATTAGTCAACGATAACACAAGTAAACACAAAATGCAGTTTTTATTATTATTTAGGGGGAAAAAAAAATGCAAACCCACATAGCCCTGTGTGAAAAAGTAATTGCCCCTGCCCCTAATAACTGCTTGGGCGCCCTTAGCAGCAATAACTGCAATCAAACGTTTGCCATAACTTGCAACAAGTCTTTTACACGCTCTGGAGGAATTTTGGCCCACTCATCTTTGCAGAATTGTTGTCATTCAGCTTTATTTGAGGCTTTTCTAGCATGAAGCGCCTTCTTAAGGTCATGCCACAGCATCTCCATGGGATTCAGGTCAGGACTTGGACTAGGCCACTCCGACGTCTTCATTTGGTTTTTCTTCAGCCATTCAGAGGTGGATTTGCTGGTGTGTTTTGGGTCATTGTCCTGCTGCAGCACCCAAGATGGCTTTAGCTTGAGTTGACCAACAGATGGCCGGACCTTCTCCTTCAGGATTTTTTGCTGGACAGTAGAATTCATGCTTCCATCTATCCCAGCAAGCCTTCCAGGTCCTGAAGCAGCAAAAAAACCAGCCCAGACCATCACACTACCACCACCATATTTGACTGTTGCTATGAAATGCTGTGTTACTTTTACGCCAGATGGAACGGGACACGCACCTTCCGAAAAGTTCAACTTTTGTCTCGTCAGTCCACAAGATCTTTTCCCAAAAGTCTTGGCAGTCATCATTTTGTGTCCAATGATGTCATCTTTGACTAAAAGTTAACTATTTTTTATGAGCAGAAACATTTAAGTGTGACAAAAAGTCAGGAAGGGGGCAATTACTTTTTCACACAACTGTAAGACCAATCTTTTTAAAAGCACAGATGCACCACAGAGGTAAACATATATCCGGTTACGGTTACGGTTAATAAACCACATAAAACAAAACAGAGGATGATATTTGAGTGGAAAAAACCATAAGCAGAATGCAAGAGTTGGACTCAGCTGTTTTTTTAATAAACATACAAACACATCTATCTTGCAAACGCCTTTGTCGGTATATTGTATTTTCAGGGGTGAGAAAACCTAATGGAACCAGAAAAATATAATTTATCCACTTGCATCACGTGTATGATATAAGAATTAAAACACCATTAATGTTTCATGTCAACTGTCTCAAATGACGCATAAGTATATGTGTATTATGTGTATAAGATATGTGGACTACAAATGTGGACTACAACTCTGCTTGCCGCATGTGGACCACTTCTGTGCATCCTTAGAACCACCCAGGTTTCCGGTACGGATCACGCAGCCATCCGGGGCGGCAGGGTGGTTCTATCATGACTGAAAAGACAAAAGAGATTTAGGGAATAACAAAAAAAGAACTTTTATTTTAGCTAGAGCTAGCAGACTGCTCCCTGATTTACAGGAAATGGTGCAACTAACCAACCTATTGGATTTTGAGGTTCTACTGTGACCCGTGTGCTGTCATTAATGCTGTTTTCCCGTAAAAGGTCCTCTCAATAATGACTAATTAATTACTAATGAAGACCTTAACAGCAGCGGGCAGTTCCAACATCTCCGACCCCGACTCTGCATCCTCTCCACAGCCACACCTTCTCCACCAATCCCGCTGGGTGGATTCACACCAACACAAAATCAACACAAAACACAAGCAGTTTGTTGGAGATAATAAGTGGTCACCTGATGGTATTTCCCAAAAAAATGCAATAATTACATTGCCTGGTAACTAATTGCATTCATAGTGCGTTCCATTTTAAATCTAAGAGGGGTTTTTTTTTGTCTTTTTCTTCTACAACTGAGCTACTGTAAGCAAGCAATTTCCCTTGTGGATCAATAAAGTCCAAGTCAAAGCCACGAGTGGATGTCAAGAAGAGTGATGGTACGATCTGCACACCCGTTATTGTGTTAATAAGCCAACACGATACCACGCAGGACCGAGTGGCACCTCAGCTCTGATGAATGACGCAGCTTTTTCGCATCACGCCAAACGTTTTTGTGGTTTGGCTTTCTCTCGCCGTAGTAGTAAACACTGCATGATTTATCCAAGGCTGGATGCAGCCTGAATGTCTGCTGCAGAGGATGGTGGCGGCCGAGCAGGGGGGGCTCGGCTTCCTTCCTCCTTAATGCTGGATGGCGTCATATGTGCAAACAGGGAAGCCGAATACTGATGTAACGTCTGGGGGAGACGGCAGAAAGTGCTACCCACTCATCCACCGTGCGGCCTCCAGGCAAAATAATAACAATAATTGTTTTCAGTTGGGTCACTTAGGATATCGCAAGGTTAGTTCGAGATCAATCGTGGGACGGAAAGGAACCGACCGCCTTCTGTGACTCTGCAGCTTTGGGTGAATTGGTTTTGTCAACCGGCTAACTAGTAATGTCCTAAATAACTCACCAGCAAGTGCACGTGAACACGCACGGGACAGGGATCGACATCGCCTGCTGCTTTACCAACACTGTACGTTGACAGAGAATCGGGTGTTGATCTGTGTCCACGTCGATACGGTCAATTCCCTGGCCCCTCAAGACGCGGCTCCAGTGATGTGTTCCGCTTGGGGACTTTTTGTGACGGGCTTATTTTGGGACATCTCGGTCGATTTTGAGTCAAACTGTGCGACAGGGACACAATTCCGTATGTTGGTGTAGCGATACTGTACCTTCAAAGACCTACAGTATGAATGTGTTGCAATACCGGACTTCTTTGAAATTGTACAACAATTTGTGCAATTGGTTTTATGCGGCAAACAGTATAGGTTTTAGTATTTTTTGCATAATCCTGCGACCTAAATTTGCAACTTGTGTGAAAACTGTGTACTTTGATTAATAAGTTGATTGGAGAGGCGAAAACTTTTGGCTGTTTAACTAAAATGATCTCCAATGCCTTCAAATGGAGAGCAAAATCAGTGACATGTGGTAGAAAATGGACGACAACTATCAAATTGGATCAAAAAATAACCAGAATGGCAAAAGCTCAGCACAGCTCCAGGATGATCAAAGACAGTCTGGAGTTACCTGTAAGTACTGTGGCCTTTGGAAGGTGTCTGTGTAAGAACACATCAACTGGCGTATGAGAAATGAAGGAACATTTTATGGACTGATGAGAGTAAAATTGTTCTTTGCGGGTCCAAGGGCTGCAGACAGTTTGTGAGACGACCCCCAAACTCTGAATTGAAGCCACAGTACACAGTGAAGACAGTGAAGCATCAAGAAATGGGCATGCTTCTTCAACTATGGTGTTGGGTATTTATCCCATAGCAGGGATCATGGATCAGTTTGCATATGTCCAAATACTTGAAGAGGTCATGTTGCCTTATGCTGAAGAGGACATGCCCTTGAAATTGGCAACAAGACAATCACCCCAAACACACTAGTAAAGCAGCTAAATCTTGTTATGTTGTTATGGTATGGACTGGCCAACCGAATCCCCGGACCTTCATCCAATGGAGAACTTGTGGGGTGACATCAAAAATGCTGTTTGTGAGGTAAAACCAAGAAATGTTCATGAATTGTGGAATGTTGTTGAAGAATCTTGGAATTGAAGCTGAAAGGTGCCATGAGTCCATGCCACACAGATGTGAAGCAGTTCTAAAAAACTAATTATTACTGTAGTTTAGTCATTCACAGGATTGCCAGATCCTTGGAACAAAAAGGTTTGGACAAAATAGTTTTGACTTTGTAAAGTCACAGGCAGACACTGCTGTTTTTGGAACACCCCTGTCAACTAATTGGCCAATTGCACAGCCGTAAGAGCGTGCATATCATGAATGCTGTTTGTTTTCTGAGAATCTACTGCACCTCCTGGTAACTTGTGTGCCACACAGCAACAAAAATATAGTAATACCAGTGATTGATCTGGTTAGTCACATTGGACGGCTATTATTTTGAACTTTGTATCACGGAATTGTGACGATGAAGTCTCCGGGACAGAATTTGCGTGAAACGTACTTGATTGGCTGAGGTCAAATCACATGGTTGACGTGTAACGGATGTACTCTGTTGTCATTTATAAATTTATCGTAGCGCTTTTTTGATCATGCCGGAATAATCAAGGTCAACAGTCAACATATGCGATTGAGAAACAGGAGACAATGTCCACATGAAACAGAAGTTCGATTTTTTTTGCGAGCACAATACCATGGATGCACCACAACATAGACCATCTATGCCAATCAGCCAATTCTTATCTTTGTAGGGTGTGTAATTGGCCAGATGTAAAACTCCGCCTAATATTTTGTAAGCAATGCGTTTATATGGTGCGTTCAGGTGCGTGGTGGGCACAGTGGGTGCACGCACGTGGGGTTTCCAAGCGCCGGGTTCAAATAGTGGCCTGCACATGCGCACTGAGGACCGCGGCGCTGGCTGTGCAGCGCATGCTGCTGTCGGGCACGGCTGCGGGCGAAAGCCGCTCGCTTCCTCCGCTCGTTTTTGAGTCATGTGAGCCCAAATCTCTGTTTGGAGGGAGAACAGCTTGTCTGCAGTTGTGCCTCCCCGGGCCATGAGAGAGCTTCCAGAACCCATCCTGCTCTCTCTGGACGACACCATTTTTTTAATACGGGAAATAAAACAAGGGATTCCATACAAGCACGGGGGGAAATATACACGTGTTTTTGTTTGGAGGCCAGTGGTGACCCAGATGAGAGCAAACAGTGTGATTCAGAGAGTGCACTATCATGATATCATCATCACCACTGCGGCTAATTAATGATGAATGAAGTCAGGCTGACTTTGGATGATTACCTAAGCGAATGGCTCATTGTATCATGGCTGACTCACCAGGGACTCGGGTTTTATTTAGATGTTATCAGAGTAAAGACAAACTCGAGCTATCTGTATTTATGAATGCCATCCATGGCATGTTTGTCCTAGTTGGACTGGGATTTTTTCCCAATACAAACAAGACACAGCGTATCTTTTATTGACTATAAAATCCATTTTGCTGACTTTTTTTTTGTTTAGGTTTGTTTTTGTCATTTGGAAATAAGGTGCAATACTTTGGATATTTTTGAAATAATGTTTAAATCATTCATTCATGCCGCTTATCCTCATTAGGGTCGCGGGTATGCTGGAGCCTATCCCAGCTGACTTTGGGCGGAAGGCGGGGTACACCCTGGACTGGTCGCCAGTCAATCGCAGGGCTCATAAAAACAAACAACCAGTCAATCACATTCACACGCTAATGGACAATTTAGAGCAGCCAATGAAGCTAACATGCATGTTTTTGGAATGTGGGAGGAAAGCGGAGTACCCGGAGAAAACCCACACACGCACGGGGAGAACATGCAGACTCCACACAGAGATGCCCAACGGAGATTCGAACCCTGAACCTCCTGACTGTGAGGCCAAAGTGCTACCCACTCGACCACCGTGCGGCCCAAAATGTTTATTACTTGTTTTTATTATGTAAAATATTGTATATATTTTAACTAATGAACTGGTGCTGGGGATTTTTATAAAAAAAAAATATAAACAAAATCAAATAAAAAAAAAAAAAAGAAAAAAAAAAAATAAAATATAAAAAAACATATAAAAAAACAAGTAAAAAATATAAAAAAAAAAAAATATATATATATATATTTTTAAACTATTAGCAAAAATAGTTGTTAAGGGAGTTGTTCTGGGATACTCCTATGATTCCACTAAGGATAATATCACGGGTTAAACTTACAGTACGTATATAATTTGCAATGAAAAATGAGCTGGAGGTCAGGAGACCTTGAGCAGGTAGAACCCGCCATCTCTTAGCGGGCTGATGTATCGATCCCTGAATACCAGTAAGCGGTTTTCTTTTAGGACTCCACTGCATCAGCAGCCACCGCAGTACAGTCGCCTCCGCGTTGCTCCACACCTCCGTATTGATCTCGGACTCAATGCATGGATCTCAAAACATGGAAAGCAAGCGGCGCTCATGCTCGGCGTAGTCAAGCAGCCATTTCTGCCGCGGGGTCTCATGTGTCTCTGGCAGGACATCCCAATTTTTTTTAGGTTCTTGTAGTGACTCTTGTGTTTGGTGCCAATGGTAAACAAGTCTCACATCCTTTTGGGTAACACTTTATATGAAGGTGCTTGTACTAAGTCTTAATAAGTCCTACATTACAAGTAATTACTTAAATAATTAAGTTAAATAAGGGTTAGGGTAAGGTTAATAAGTGTGTAATAATGACTTTATTAATCCTAATAAGCTCTCACTGTCCAGTAGATGCAGAGCACCATTGTTAACTTTTAATAAGTATATAACATAGGATTTATTAATTTACTTCAAAAGGCATTATTATCCATTACCTGAGCACTAGTGTTGATAAATATCTCTAACGATATATAGCCTAAGTAATGCAAATAAGCTTTTAATATATTATTAACTTTAATTACCGCCTATTAAAGCACCTTAATATCAAATGTTACCTCTTTGGGATATTTTTGTGTTTTCTGCCTGGCAACAAGTGATGACATAAATTGCCATTGACACCAAAATGCCAATGACATTAGCAAAAAAAAACTGCTGGGCCCCGCAGCCAAAACATTGGAGAACCACTGCTCTAGTACCATATCTTTCCCGGACTCCATTTTCATTTCCGACCCCGCTTCCCCTTTAGGCCGCCTCTGAGGTTCGTGAGAGGCCCGTCAGTTCTGTTCATATGGTCGGTGTTTTCCTGCAGCCCAAACAGAGATTGTATTTTTCTCACTGTTACCTTGGGCGGCACAGCCAAGCTTGGCGGGAAAAAAGAGGAAGTCATTAGCGTGCTCGACGTTCGCCGTTGCGCCAAAGCCCGGTTGCTCCGAGCCCGTCGTCTCGCAGCAAATGGAACGACGCCGGTGCTGGGACCGGTCCCACTGCGATTTCATGCACGCGTTTCAAGCGGCTCGACGCTGACGGATCTTTCTGGCCCGCAGAGCTGGAACTCCCCGTGTTTGTGGGGTTGTGTGCGTTTGCTCGAGTGTCGGCGGACAGCCTGGAACAACATTTCTCACTCTAATTAACGCCTCGGCAAAAACAGCAGCAGCGGCGTACACAGCTTTTCCTATTCCCCCCCAGCAGACTTTTACCGGTTTTTACCGAGCGCAGGACTATGTTTTTGCCTGCGTTTATCTGTTTGTGTTCAAAAAAACTCGAAAAGCTCGGAATGAATTTGGGTGACATTTTCAGGAATTGTCGGGAACGGGATATGGAAGAAGTGATTACATTACGGGGGTGACCCGGATCCCCGTCTGGATCCAATAATTTTTTAAAATGTTCTTTAAAATTGCGAGATTTGTGCATATCACGCCACAAAAAATCGTCAATAGTTGGTGAAATATTTGAATGCTCTTTTGCGAGTCTGCAAATTTGTGGATTATTTTGTTCTCTGAATTTTGTTTTCCCCTCAGAAAACACATCGGATTCACCATAAAACAGCAATTTATCAATTGAAAGGGCCACAATGTTTACGTATTTATGTCTTTATGCTTCACTGCCAATGTTTCTTTACCAAGCGTGGAGATTTTGCACTTTGAAGGCCGGTCCTTGAACGCACCACATTCGTGCGACGGGATTCCGATTGCGTCTGTTTGTCGATCGTTTTACTTTATCTCCCATTAGTGGTGATTATTTTAAACTTAATAAGGGTGTGGAGCTTATTTAGATTTTAAACCTGGATTGTTTGGCGGGTGAACAATGGCAGTCGAAGAGAGAAGGGCAGGGTTCTGCAGCTGCATCTAATGTAAGAATAACAACAATGGCATTTATTGCAAATGTTCATCTGAAATCTTAGCAGAAAGTCAACCTCAAGCTAGTGGGTGGAATTTGTGTGTCCAAAATATTTTTACGTGTGTGCATTTTTACGAGCGTATAAATTAGTCCATTTTTCACCATTCGGCGGTGAAAAGCGGGCACCTACTTGGCCCCGAATGTAAGATATAAAAAAGTTTGGTTATTTTATATTTGGCTTTGAAATATTTTACAACAAAGTGGCATCAGACTTCAAAGTCAAAGCTTTTCTTTCTGTCACTCACACACACCAGTGATCTAGTGATGCAGAGAGGGTACCTGTATCTCCAATTTTTGAGTTTTCTGTATTTATTACTTTCATTATTGAAGCATTATTTTATTACCGATCAAGCAAAGATCTGCTTTGGTGCTTTGGTTGAAAAAGGAAAAACAGTCACAAAATTTGGAGATGCATACTTTTTGATGCAGTTATGTGAACGTGAACACATTTTTAGTAGTTTGTTTATTCTTACAGTTTTAAAAATAACAATCAACTTCCCTAATATGTTGGAGTAAAGTTTATTGCTGAAACTACAATCAGTTTTTCCCTCCCTGGCCCTAGACGACATTTGTATGTATTTTTTTGTTTTTGTTGAGTTAATTTTGTTAATCCGTCCAAAAAGACTCGTTCAATGCACTTATACAGCATTTAAATGGACAAAAGCCCCCTAAGGTGTGGTGATGTATGACTGCATGTCATCTTCTTACAATTAAATATTTTGATTCCTCACTGTCTGAGCACTGAACAAAAGAGGCTCAGGAACAGAGCCCGGGGGGACTCCATGTTTGTTTATTCATTGTGTTGGCTGCCAAATGATCCCATAGCATCTCTGTTCGCTGACAGACAGCCGTGAATGCCCCCATTCTGAGAGATAGAACAACACGTTCCGCAAAGCTAACAATGTCATTAAAGCAGAGGATTGAGATCGGCATGGTCATAGACTATTTCCTGTAGGAACCTACTCCAAAATCAATATATTTATTACTAGGAGTCTGCGATTGACTGGCGACCAGTCCAGGGTGTACCCCGCCTCTCGCCCCAAGTCAGCTGGGATAGGCTCCAGCATACCCGCGACCCTAATCAGGATAAGCGGCATAGAAAATGGATGAATGAATTACTAGGGGTGCAACGATTCGTTTTTACAACGATTCTTTTCGTATCACGATTTGTGGTTGCCGGTTTGATTCAAGGATACATCCCATATCCTACGGAAAATTCCATATTTTAGGACGTCCACACAAACATTTCCAAACAGAGCGCGCACGCTCAGCGTCATCCGTGCGCCCCGGTCGACAGGCATGACTAATCGACTTAAGACAAATCAAAGGGTAACATCTTTATCATTAGAATAGCTTTTAAAAAAAATACCTTCCATATAAAACCTGCCGTGCTTAAACCCATCGGTGCTTTATTTCCTAGAATCGACGAATTACCTTTCAAACGATGTTAGCTCCATATGTGTGGTCTGGAATGGCTGAACACAAATCGATGGAGTCGGATCATAGGAATATTAATCGGTGCATCGATCTAGTGAATAAAAAGTTACACGGCTATCCGTTGCTATATTTATTCGATCTGTATGACATCTTTCTTTAATGCAGGACTTGTCAAACAGTCTCAACCCGGGACCCACGTTTTAGGTCAACAGTCTTTAAGTCGTTTAAGTCAAACCATCCATCCATTTTCTGTACCGCTTATCCTCATTAGGGGGGGAGCAGGTATGCTGGAGCCTATCCCAGCTGGCTTTGGGCGGGAAGCGGGGTACACCCTGGACTGGTCGCCAGCCAATCGCAGGGCACATACAGACAAACAAACACTCACACTCTAATGGACAATTTAGAGTGGTCAATTAACTTACATGTGTGTTTTCGGAATGTGGGAGGAAACCGGAAAACCCGGAGAAAACCCACGCCCGCACGGGGCGAACATGCAAACTCCGCGCAGAGATGCCCAACGGAGATTCGAACCCTGAACCTCCTGACTGTGAGGCCAACGTGCCACCCATTCAGCCACCGTGCGGCTAAGTCAAACCAACAAATGTCATTTTTTTTTGCATGTGGACAAACAATGCACACCGAAATATCCAAACCTGCACAAAATAAGGCCACAAAATCAGATTTGCTTTTGCCTCCACGCTGGAAAGTATACAGTATATAGATTTTATAGCAACCGGCTGCGTGACTCACAATGAGGGTGAAGTGAGGGAGAGTTCAAACATTACGGATGGGATAATGAGAAATACGTGAGGTCGATTTTTAAACGAGAAAAACAATCCTCGGCTCGGTAGCAGCCTGTGGAAATGTGTCAGGTTCAAAGAGAGTCCAGAGGTAGACGGGAGTGAGGTGGATTAGCTGATGGGTAGAAAGCAGCACAGACAGTATCGTCAATATGGCGATACTTCCTCTTCATTGGCTATGCTTTTATTGTGTCATCACGTACAGTACGGCTTATATTATATAATATATATATATTCCCCACTGCACATTGGAGCGATTCATATAGCTCTCTATATGACATTGTATTTGTACCGTGAATGGATATCAACCCTTGTGTGGACCACTCTGGACCGCTCGCAACATGAAATCCACTCTTGATTAGGACTTGCCCGGAGTTGATTTTTACCGGCCGCGTAACGGTGCAGAACCTAAACATTAATCAGCGACAACGGGCCGCTGTGTGTCGTAGAACCAGGCCATTAGGGAACGGACGTGTCGGAATGAGTCACCTCGTGCAGGGAAATGAGACTTGTTCCTGGAAGGAAGGTGGTTTGTTTGTTACGCCTGTGGTGCTTTAATGCGTCCCATTGACCTCCCAACCGGGTCACACGTTAGGTACCCTGCGCAAGGTAGCACTTTGTTTGTTCCATAGGGAAATACGAGGGCTCAAATATCGTATTTATTCGTGTAGTCACCCGGTGGTCGTAGTTTTGCATTTTTTGAGTGCTCCGGTAATGTTAAAGACTTTTTAGAAGGTCCTAAAGTTTACTATCAAACTGTGTATAAAAAAAGATCTTAATTTGTTGGAAATTCACTTATCACAGTCAGGCATGTAACATGTTAACCGCAATGAATGAGGGATTACTGTACATAGTACAATACAAGCCATATGTAGTTTTTGTACGATTCGGTTTTCGGCCAAATTTTTGGTTTGAATTTTGCCTCGGTTTTTGTGCACTCTGTCGCGTTCTGTACAATATTGTCCTAAACATGCGAGACCATTTGCTTTGTATTTAGGGATGTCGATATTGGCATAAAAAATGTAATATAGATTGCGCAATTGATGAGCGTGTAAACCGGCGCTTGTGCGGATGTTTTGGAATGTTGTTTACAGCCACGTCGAGACGCTAATCGCAGAATCTGTATCTATTAGCTTCACAACAGATACGCGGTATGTTTACTCCGCCACAGGATATATAGCACCCCAGCATACCACGGGGGTGTGCTGGAGCCTATCCCGGCAGACTATAGGCGAAAGGTGGGGTACACCCAGTCAATCCCAGACAGTAGGTTCAATCCATTTCTTGATTACAATTATTTTCCATTAAAACTGTCAATACGCTGTATAAAATATAAACATGGACGCACCCAACACACAGCGACAAGCACAATAACAAGCTTTTTGATGAATGACCCCCCCCACTGGGAGTGTCTATTCAAACCTCACAATGATTAACCTGATTATTGTTGTGGAATGCATCACTTTTGGGTTTGGGTCATTGTGTTCTCTTCGTCCAGGTGTTGACTGTCCCACTGTGAGCCTGTGCTTGATATAATCCGCTAATGTTCTTAATCCCGGGATGGGAGGGTCACATTTTTTTAAAAATGAATGAGAAATTAATCTTCTGTCAGGTAGAACAAATTGTCTATCCCAAAACCCAATCCGTCTGTTGTTTGGGCCAAACAGGAACCGAACCGGACAGCCAAATCTCTTGGCACAGATGATTAGATACCCCGTTTGTCCTTGATGGTCATTAAAACGCCAGACAAAGTCATTACCAGAATTGCTGCTGTCTGCGCGTACAGCGGAACCTCCAGATAGGAATTCCCTTACTGTGGTACAGTTTGGAAACGGACCACAACTTCATCATCATGCGTCACGACACTTGAGCAAATCTTCCAGGGCTTCAGTTTAAAAAGGAGAACATGGCTAAAGTCATTGTGGGCATCGGAAGATCACCGAGTCCGTCAACTGTGCGCGTGCATGCGTTGGCATTTTTCTACAACGCGTAACCTTCTCCACACTCTTCCACTTCCTCATTGCTGTCGGGTGGGTTTTTACATCCACAGGATCCCCACTGAGCGCTCATCGAAGGGCACTTCTGCCACCTTGAGGCCGTTTTTAATGACCTGAAATTGCTCTAAAAGTGACATACTCTAGTGGGGAGTTGAGTCATCACCTCTTTTTGCCTTGCATGATGATTGGATGAGCTGTTTGAGGCGGTGTCCCTTTTTGATTGACAGTGAAATGAGCGAATCAGCGATCTTGTTTAAGAGGAAACGTTTTTCATGCCGTTGTTCTCAACTGATCCGGAGACTTTACCGATCCCCCGCCAGTTTTTCTTTGTTAAAAACAACTGGTTTGGTGTTTGGCGACTCTCTTCTGTCACTCTGCGATGTCTTTCCCCTGCGAGCAGCAGAAAAGACGCCTGGTTGGTAACGGAAGTGATAAGGTTTTGTCTTTGAAGCGGGACCAAGTCAACGTTGAGTGTGCAAATGTGTTTGCATGTCCTCCCCCAGATGCTTTGCAAATGTCCCAACTGTCCCGGCGGCTGCCTGTGCCACGCCACGCCACGCCACGCCACGCCACGCCAAGGCGTAGGTTCCGCCGTATCCAAACTAATGTCATTGTTTCTGCCTGAGTGCATCAAAAAGACTCATGCCGTGTTGTTGATGTTTTCTTCCTCTTCTTCTCGCCTTCTCTTTGCAGTAATCTGACTGAGGAGGAGGGGGGGGGGAGGCCTACTCAAAGCAGCGCTCGCCCCGCAGCAAAACATCTCTTTTCAAGTTGGTCGCGGAGGAGACGCCAGGGAGGATATGCTTGTTTTTTTGGAGTTTTTCTTGGCGGGAAGGAGGTGGGAAGCAGAACTTGCAGGTGAAAAGCTGTGAGGAAATGTCACTTTTTCTGACAGGCCAAGCAAACAACTCCTACTAAGGTCAACATTTCTCGGTAGAGTCCCCACTTGGCATACAGCTAAACAAATGCATGTTTATCCCCATAAGGGCACTGTTCTAATGCAACTCTTAGATGTCAAGTCTACCTAATAACAAGTCCAAACCTCTACACTACAACATTGTCTGGAGCAGAATCCATATTTATCTCAAACCAAAATGAGTTACATGCCAGCCGCAACAATTAATCAGTGATTAATCCATTATCCAATTAATCAACATCTACTTTGGTATTCAATTGATGTTTTTTTTGTTTGAAAATGTAAATATTCTCTCAAACGTGAACATTTTTGAATGTCTTCCGTCCAAAACCAGACCTGTTCTTTGCATTTTTGCCAACACAAGATATTCATACACCTCATAGTTGTCTTTTCTGACATGTTGCGGACCAAATCTCTAACTGATTTGGTCCATCTAGATCAGTGGTGGGCAAACAGCGGACCGCAAGCCACATCAGGCCAGCCAGGCATCTTAATCCGGCCCGACTGGCATTTCCAAATTCCTCGTTTTAAACCATTAAACATCTAAACTGTAGCCGGCAAGATAAAAAAACTGCAACTTGTACAAAAAACTGATCCAAACAACACAATGCGTCAACCCACGACCCACAAAGTAACCAACCCACTGCACTCTAAACAAAAATCTACACGCACTACCCATGCCAAAAAAAACCACTCATATATTTGCACCGCAAGGCATGCTGGGTAGCTTGGGGTAGTCTTTCTTCCACCATTTTGCAGTGTTTGTCACTGAGGAGGTCAGCGGAAAAGTAAAGAAGGAGGAGTAAACATACTCTTGATAGCCAATATTTTATTGTTTGCAGTATTGTTGCAGCTGGACTACCCAGCATGCCTTGCAGGTATTTGGAAATAACAGTTTGAAGTAGCGTGTTTTTTTTCAGCACTTGGTAGTTGTTAACCAAGTAGTTGGTAGTTTATGGTATGTGTTAAGTTGTGGATGGCTTGTGTTTTGGCTTTGTTGCACCGTGAGCAGGTATGTTGTTCTGTTTGATGCCACCTATGTATGGACGACCCGTTTGCACACTCCTGGTCTACGGCCTAACTGATTCATCAAAGCAAACAAGCACCAAATGAAGTATTTGACTAAGAATATAATCATTGGTAAAATACATCCTAGGAACATCCTATGTTGCCAAAGTGGGGTACGTGTACCCCCAAGGGAACACCAATCGCCATAGAAGGTATCCAAAAATGAAGCTTTATCATTGGTTGTGTGTACTACGTTATCAAGATTGTTAAGCTTTCCTCTTCAATTTGGTATTAAATGAATATGCAGAACAGAATGCTAAAGATACAGTACGCCTGCTAGCTGGCCTTGTGAGACAATATGAAATATGACTGAGGTTAAGCGGTCTAGGAAATGGATGGATGGTTAACAAAACAGCCCCGTGGCTAATAGTGTTTAAGTGACATGGGCCAGCATTGCTGATTCTGAAGGCCCTGGGCAGATTACATTGATATAGCAGCACATAAAGCACAAAGAAATGTATACTGGAAGTTGGGTACCCAAGAGAAAGGCTACAACATGAAGATAGTAGACTTTTGAGAGTACATGAATACAATTTCTTGGAACAAGAACTAGAATTTAGGGTGTAAATGTGTCTGATAAGATTTAGGCCAGCAGAGAGTGCGTTGCAGGCCCTGACTGCCGAGTGTTGGGATCTCATTACAGGCAATTTAATGTAAGTTTCTATATTTATGTACGTTTTATTGCTTAAAAAGCCCTTCACTGGGCTAAAATGCTGACTTCCACTTTCAGTAGGCGTTGTGGAGTAAATATATTCATGGAGCTATAGATCTCTTCAGGTTTAGATGTTTAGTTGTTGAGCCCCTAAGCCATGCTCGTGATCCAGACATGCGTATTGTATGGTGACACCCCCACAAAGTCACTCCCTTTTCCGTGATGTTGGCGTTGGCAGGATTAACGTGTCACTCACACGCATGTCTGCTGTACCGCCATTTTTTTGGGGGGGTAAATCAAGACGACCGAATTGCACATTAAGGTCGGATCAGGTGGGATCGGCGTGGCAGGGATGTGCTCCTAAAATAGCTCCCAGTGTGTTCTGCTGCCGTTGTCATGGAGGCTAACTGCTGCAAGTGATTACACCCACTTGCCACATCATTAGGTACAGCGGCACCATGCAGTGGATGCAAAACCCGGCCTGTAGAACGATAATTACACTCAATTATGGAGACTTATTATTAAAGATGCTTTTTATGTGGTTATTATTGTGCTCCTACTTTTCAGTCACACTTTGGTCCCATTTGTTCACGTTTCCAGACAATATTTCAAATAAGTAATAATGGAATAGAAATAGTCTGTTCCGGGGTCAAAACGCTGCCATCACAAGGACCTCGTTTGCCAAAAAAAAAAGACGTAAAGTCTCCCCATGTGGACTTTTATTGTTGTTGTAAAAACATCAATTGTAATATAGTATGTACGTAGTTACATCATAAATATTACAAAGTATATACAACTTATATAATAGATTATGCATAATAAATAACACAATATATACAAATAATATAAGACTTTATATTTATAGGATAATTGTTATAATAATATATAAAATCATATTCTAAATATTATATTTACAGTATTATAGACATGTTATAATGTATATAAAATGTATAATACATTATGTATACAAATATACTATAACAAATGTAACCAAATACAGTATATAACATAATACATTTTCTATTTTTATGAAAATTGTTATAGTATTATATATAAAATCATATTTACACTATACAATACATATTACAATGTATACAGAAATATATATATGACATTATATATAAAAATATTATAACAAATGTAACCAAATACAGTATACAACAAAATACATTTTCTATTTATATGATAATTGTTATAGTATTATGTATACAATCATATTTACACTATACAATACATATTATAATGTATACAAAAATATATATAAAAATATTATAACAAATGTAACATTATATATAAAAGTAATATAATACATTTCATATGTATGTGATAATCATTATAATATTATATTTACTATATATAATAAATGAGTATAATATGTATCTATAAATATGTATGAAAAAAAGTGTAAGTACGTTTCAAGCGTAAAAATAAGTTAAGCGCTGTTTTACCAACATAAAGCTACAGGATAAATGACAAAAGTGTCTCACGAAGCAGATTTGCACGTTTTTGCTTGCGCTAGAGAGAAAGTAGCCGCTGCAGCCTCCTGCTTCCCGGTCACTTCCTGTTTATATCTTCACGCCTTGGTAGACGACAAGGATGAGAACAAGTGGTAGAGAAAATGGGGAAAAGAAAAAAGCTCGCATTTCTTCCACTCTAACGTCAAAAACTTTCTTCTTCTGTTGTCACTGATGGCAGCTGATCACTTCCTGCTCCTTCCGAAGCACCTCACGAGGAACCAGAGTTTCTCTTTTGTGTTCTTTTGTTGAACTTTAGAGAACATGAGCTGAGCTGACGCGCCGAGGCTTCTTCTTTCTTCCTTTGCAGAGTCACGCTGGCAAGAAGAACCCGGCCTTCGCACGTCAGCCGCAAGTAGCCCTTTTCATCTCTCTCTGTTCGGGAGGAGGGCTTTGCTCTTCTTCTGCTCGGATCTTTCTCTCCGCCTTTCTCAATGAAGCTTGAGGATGCGATATTTGTGCACACACCGCATTCCGAGGACTCCAGGTTTAAAAAAAAAAAGAAGCTCACTGGACACTTCATGAGGTACACCCAGCCCATAATACATAATAATAGAATACTTGACACCTGTCATGTAGCTCAATGATTTAAGAAACGGAAACAAGAAGAAACACTTTGTGCATGTATGGGACTGTGTACCTAATAATGGGGTTTATTATGTGCTGTGATTAGTCCATGCAGCATCAGCCTTGCAGTCGCGGCGCCTCCTGCGTAAGGTGCGTCCTGCGGTGGGGTGGGCGTGGCTACAGTCACTGCACCAAGGCCCAATTTGCACACACACACACACACACACACACACCATGTGTAAGCCAACACAAAGCACTGCACCTCACACGTTTGTGGTATACATGAATGCCACTTTTTATTTTTCACAGAAAAAAAAACAAACAGAAAGACGCTCATCATTTCGTCCTGGGATGTGTTTTTTTTTTTTTGGTTACATTTTAAAACCATTCTTGGGGGGAAAAAAAACAAAACTCTAGCACCAAAGCAGATTTGTAATCATACTTTCTTTGATTAAAACCGTCATGTTGTGCTATAGTTCATATTTGGAGCTCTTCATTTTGATCTGTGCATTTTTAAAAAAAACAGGTTCTTAGTTGTAATCACAGGTACATTGGATATATTTTTTATTATTATTTTTAAAAAAGAAAATAAAGGGCAACATAGCATATTTCCAAGCAAGGGAATAAGCCTCTTGATGATGATTATTATATATATATATATATATATTTATATATGTATACATTTATATTATGTCTATATACAAGTATGGCACTTGATTACACAGACAATAAAACAAAAACAAGCCGTGGGCGCTTTGGTGTGTCCTAAAAGAGTTTTAAAGTGTCACAGACGTTAGCGTTTTGCTGCTCGGAACGGCTACTTACATGTTTAAGGTCAAGTGGTGTGACACAGGCAACAAAACCCAAGATCTATGTGAACCATGTCTACTCTATATATTCAGGAATATGGATGTCCTTTTTATGGTGCCATTGAACTACAGGTGGAAAGAAAAGAAGCACGTTTTGGATAAAGTTCACCTCCTTAGTCCTTTTTTTGTTTTTGCATTTTCCACCCTTCTAGTCCAGCTCAACTCACTGGCCACAATATTGGGCACCCCTGCCTAAAGAGTACTACTCATTTTGGGGTATTCGTCTAACAGTTTTGTACATTGCGCTGGTGCTGAAATGCTGCATGTCACATGTTCTTTCCAACAAGCACAACGACAAGCGTGTTGTTACATGAATACCCCCGGGCAGGCGTCCCTAATAAAGTGTCTGGTGAGCACATGCTTCCCCGTACGTAGAAAGGTGGCTAAGAAGTTGCATCGGTGCAGTGATAATCAGAGAAATCATAATAAATACGTGAGCAGGCGTGTAGTGTGTAGTCCACGCCTGCTGGAGTTCTTCAGAGCCCAAAAGGAAATAAAACTTGCCCACTGTTGGAAGTTGTCATATTTTGGGTTTTTTTTTCAGGCGTGTGTCCAAAGTTCCTTTCCTAGACGTAAGCCGAGTCGCTGGACTGCGTGCGCCCGAAATTGGGCACACTCATCCTAGGCAGGTCCTTGTTCCGGATCTCGTAGATGGACTTCCGGCGGGCCTGCACCCCTCGCACGGCCGTCTTGATTTTCCTCCAGCCCAAGTGGTTGAGTTCGGCCAGGTTGAGCACCACGCAAAAGCCACTGACGGCGAACATGAAGACCAGGAAGACGGTCTTCTCCGTGGGCCGGGAGACGTAGCACTCGACGTCCTTGATGCACGGGTAGCGGTCGCACTCGTACACGGAGGGTACATTGAAGCCGTACAGGAAGTACTGGCCCACCAGGAAGCCTATCTCCAGCGCGTTGCGGAACACCACCTGGATGATGTAGAAGCGGGAGATGCCCTCCTGGCGCCTCATTTTTGACTTTGTAGTTCTGGCGGCGGCCGAGTTGGGAATCTCCTTGACCTCCAGGCAGTCCGGCTCGGCCTCCTTGGTGGAGTTCTCGGTGTTCTGCAGCACCACGCCGTTGACGATGGTGTTCTTGATCTTCTTGCCCTCGTCGCGCTTCAGCGAGTCCTGCTCCTTGTCCAGGGTCAGGTAGACGGTGGAGTAGCGGCGCTCCTTCTGCTTGGCCGACTGGTGCACCGAGTAGGTGATGAAGCACAGGCTGGGCGTGCACACCATGATGATCTGGAAGACCCAGTAGCGGATGTGCGAAATGGGGAAAGCCTTGTCGTAGCACGCCTGGTTGCAGCCCGGCTGCAGGGTGTTGCACACGAACATGGTCTGCTCGTCATCGTACACCGTCTCCCCTACGATGGCCACGATCAGGATCCGGAAGATCACCACCACAGTCAGTAGGATCCTTTTTCATTGAAAAAAGAAAAAGAAAAGAAAAACAAACAACAAGAAGAAGACATAATGTGAAAATAAGCGGGGGGGAAAAAGATGGAGCACATGTTGAGTGTGGTGCGCGGGAGCTGTCCAGTGCTGAACCGCTTCCTCCTTACCGTCTTTCTATGACCGTGTTCTATGTGAATGACGTGTGTGCTTAATGAGTGGACACAGACACCACAATGCAACAACACCATCCAGAAGACTAGTTAGGGTTAGGTTAGAGCGGAGGGGTTGGTGTCTAAAATCTAAAAGGAAATCCACAGACAACACAGACAGCCAATAGGAGAGGAGGGGGAAAGAAGATCCTGGAGGCAAAAGACAGAAGCTGGGGGACTGGGGACCATGCTAAAGACGATCCTGGAGGCTGCTGCGTCTCTTGTCTTCTCCGTTTGGGTCACCTTACCTTCCTATCATAGTAGAGTGCTGCTGGACAGCAGCCTCCAGGAGCCTCTCTAGTATAGTCCATTCCCCCATTTCTGAGCATCCGGAGGAGCAGAAGAGGGCACAAGTGGTGGTCCAGTCCTTCCCCCAAAAATATATGCGTATATATAGAAAAGCAAGGGTTGGAGGGTTGGCGGGTGGGGTTCAATTCCCTACTTCCCCCCGAAAAAAGAGTCTGAGCAGCGCGTCAAAAGGCGAGCGCATCCCCGCCGCGCCAAGTGTCTCTTTGTGTGCGCGCTCCGCTCGCTGCCTTCCGTGTGCGTCCCGCTGTGTGTGCCGCGCGCTCCCCCGACGACCACGCCGCCGCCACGCTGCCCCCCCGTCATGGGAGTGTGTGTGTGTGGGGGGGGGGGGATGGGGGTGACTTCTAAGCCCTCCTGTTTTCGATCCTCACTGCTGGTTGACCGCGCCTGGATGGAGGGGAGCTTGAATTTAAAGTCTTGCCGGCGTTAATCCGCCTTTAAGTACTGCCCCCCCCCACACCCCACCCCCACCTCCTCTGTCTCCCTGCTCCTCCCCCTCCTCCCGTCCGTCCATCCCTCACGCAAGCGTGCACAGGAGCTTGTGGTTCGGGGGTAACATTGAACACACCCTGAAATAAGGGGTACAGCAGCAAACCGTGCGCCACCAGATGGCGCCATTTTCACGTGTTTTATACTTCATACAGAGCTGAGGTAATGACAACGTGTAAATGAACATCGTAGTACTGCTGATTCGGGGCTTCTTTCCCTGGTCGTGCTCCGCGAATTCTGCCTAGCAACAAGCCGCCACGCAAACGTGCAATTACGGGTGACGTACTAACTGCCAGGTCCTTGTTGCAAGTTACCAGGAAAACAAGCAATTTTGAGAGCTGGCCCTCCGATGTGCTCATTCCAGATCCTGTCCATCCTGGTCACACCCAAAGAGAACCTCCGCATCTTCATCTCTGCTACCCTTCCAACAACATTCATGCTCGCAATATTTTGTTTTCTCATGTCATTGCGGGAATAGACATAATTTGAGTCCAGCTCTCTCGTATAATCCTCACATAATTACCACTTTATTCTGGTAACATCTCAGCGTTGTGACCGCCCTCCCTCTCTCTCAGACCTTATTCTCATAATATTACAATATACTGCATTCTTCCCATACTTTTTTCAAGTACTCGATTTTTAAGAATTCATCCTCCAAGAATGTGGGACTTCATACATCATAAATGTACAATTTTATTATCAAAATTATGAACATTTGTAGGAATAATCGTTGTCATATGACTATGACTTTTTTTTGCATATAATTACAACTCTATTCTTGTCACATGACGACGTTATTATTATAATATCCTTATATATATATATTATTGTAACATCCGTTTATTCACGCACGGATTGTTTTGTCATGACTATAGGACCTTTTATTTTGACATTAAACATTCATTCACCGAAAATGCTTTCTTGTAAATGAACGACTCCGTACGTCATAATATTGCAATTTTATGATTGTTATTGTTACCGTTTGTAGCAATATTCATTCTTCTATAACTACGGCCCTTGTTTTTGTATATTTGCAACTCTGTTTTTGTAAAAATTCTGCAAAAATGTGTTCCAAAATCATCATTACCATTTGTTGTAAAAAACGTTTAGAGTGAAAGGCATCCACTTCCTGTCTAAATTTGATTGGTCTGTTTGTGGGCTGTATTTGGACCAAATCAGTCGGACTAAACACAGCCCAGTTTTGGAAGTTTATTTCTGGGCTAAATCAAAGCAAACTGAGCGGATTCACCCCAAAAAACAACGTCCCAGTGATGTCTCTTAATATTGTAATATTTTTCTTTGTCATACAAGTACTATGTTATCATAGATTTATGACCTTTTCATTTTATATTAAGAATTGATGTTTCACAAATTAGGACTTTCTTTTAAATGTACAATGTCATCATCATTTCTACTATATTTGGATTTTTTTTTTTCTTATACATTGAATTCCCCGCACGGTGGTCGAGTGGTTAGCATGTTGGCCACAGTCAGGACAGTCGGGACGGTGCATGGGTGGGTTTTCTCCGGGTACTCCGGTTTCACTCCCACATGCATGTTGAGTTAACCGGCGACTCTAAATTGTCCACAGTTACGAATGAATTGGTTGGCAACCAGTCCAGGGTGTACCCCCGCCTCTTGCCTGAAGTCAGTTGGGATAGGCTCCAGCATAAAAATAGCCTTGCCCTACATTTTGTTTACCGATCCCTAAACAGAACGTAGACCCGAGCGTGTACTATTATTAGACCCTTATTGCTATTGTGGTCCACGGTGAGGTTTGCCCATCCACGTACAAAAGCAGATTAGGGGTCACATGACCGCGTGTGTCTCCCCTCAATAAAACCTGACGAGGTGGCTTATCCTCTCCGCTCGTCGTAATCTTTTCTAATTCAAAATCCTAATAACCTTCATGCGTCAATCACACGGGCCTCACTTCTCTTCTGGGTTTTTTTTCAGTTCGGTCCAGCTCACCTTACGTAAGCCAGACTCTTAAGCACTAAAGATGACAGAAAGGCGTGCCTCGGAAGTCCCGGGCTCTTGTTTATTTATAAAGCTGTACATGTATAAATTGTAAACAAAGAGGTGTGAGTGATGATGGCAAAGGAACTGCGCGGCGTGGAGCGCGGGGAGGAAGGACGGGGCTCGCTTAGAAGCACTTCCTGTGGACGATGGAGGGTCCGGCCTCGTCGTACTCCTGCTTGCTGATCCACATCTGCTGGAAGGTGGACAGGGAGGCCAGGATGGAGCCCCCGATCCATACCGAGTACTTCCTCTCGGGGGGGGCGATGATCTGAACGTGAAAAAAAGATTCTTTTTGGGTTGCAGTTGAGAGAAAATACAATTATGAACCTTGCTCTGTAAAAGATTTATTTGGATTTGGTCTAAGGTCGGAGACTTTTTTTTAATGTAACCTTTAACCTCAAAAAATACATTCCTTGATTTCAGAATACACACCGATTTTGTATATCCTGTACAAGTGTCCGAAAAATAGGAGTTTAGTATAAAAAAACATTAGAAGTACTTTATTTACTTCATACAAAATTCATCATTTTTTGATCTTTTTATTTATTTGTCATTTATGTTTATTGGCATTATTTTAATTCAATTGTATGTAAGTAATACACAGTAAATATAGCAATTGTGGAATTATTTTTAAACCACATAAAAAATTTTTTAGCCAAAACACAACTCCCAACTGTATTTTTTTTTCTAAAATACAGAAATTGTATTTTGATGTTTACTAAACGTTTATTGTGTGGAAAACTGACAATTTTTAGGGTCATTTTATTTTTTATTTTATGACATCCTTAATCTGGAATTGCATTCAATTTTTAAAAAAATATGCCAATTTTTACAACATTTTGGGGCAAAAAATTGCATTTTTAGTGTGTCCTGTCGACTGTCTTTGCGGACTGGAAAATCGTCATAGGATTTGCTTTTGTGCTAGAATCGTGCGTTAAGGCTACCTTGATCTTCATGGTGCTGGGCGCCAGGGCCGTGATCTCCTTCTGCATGCGGTCGGCGATACCGGGGTACATGGTGGTGCCGCCTGACAGCACGTTGTTGGCGTAAAGGTCCTTCCTGATGTCGATGTCGCACTTCATGATGCTGTTGTAGGTGGTCTCGTGAATGCCTGCAGACTCCATGCCTGCGCAAACCCGTGCAGGGGGAGGAGGTCAACTCGGCGAAGTTAAACCGTCGTCGCCCTACCCCAAACACATCAGCTGTTGTAACAGGCGCTGCTGGAGACAGCTTCCCGCCGACAGCTGCACTGAACAATGTGTGTCTGCTTTACAGCAAATAAGTCAGACATGTTTCTCGATCACACAGGAGGGGATGAAGTGAGACTTGCACGATCAATGCAATGCTATCGGAGATAATCAATAATACAACAGTAAAAAAGGCAGCCACGGATGTGAGCGGCGGGCTTATTGCAAGTAGCAAGTCCCAATAAGAAGACCACCACGCTGCTTATGCTGTTATCACTGTCCGTTTCGTAGGAGCGGGTGTCGTCACATGTTCAAAAATGCCGTCTTCGTGCTTCCCGATGGTCGTCACGGCTCGGGCTGGGCGCGCAGCCGGCGTTTGATTTCTCCGAAGAGCCTAATTTGACTTTCGCATTCACTTTCACGCCACCGGACGAGTCTCTGGAGTCATTATGGAGGTTAAACCTAAATCGCTAACAAAAACAAGTCGGATCGTCGACCAGGCACACGTTTGAACCGCATATTAATATCTTTGGGTCACGGGAAGGAACCCAAGCGTGCAGGGTTCGGTTTAAAGGTCCACTTAAATCACCCAAAGTTATGGTATAGTTTGTGCAACGGTTTCAACTAGGGCTGCCAGTTGATTGCAATATTTAATCACGATTAGGCGCGTTTTGTTCATAGTTAACACGTAATTAATCACACAAGTTAGAGAGAAATATTCTACATGACATTTTTTGTAAAGGGATATCATTTTGGGAAATATGGGCTATTAGTTTATTAAAAAAGTATATGTACAGTTTTTGCATGTTTAATGCGAGCAGTGTTTTGTCCCTTATTGTCTTTGAGCTGCTAATGGTCCCGTATTCCTACGCTTTCTTACGACAGTACAAGTCCGTAACGGACGTTCTCGTGGTTAACTCGCTACACACCAATGAAAGACGGCTGGAAGAGGGTCTCCGGGCAGCGGAAACGCTCGTTGCCAATGGTGATGACCTGACCGTCGGGCAGCTCGTAGCTCTTCTCCAGGGACGAGGACGAGGCGGCCGTGGCCATCTCGTTCTCAAAGTCCAGGGCCACGTAGCACAGCTTCTCCTTGATGTCACGCACGATCTCACGCTCGGCTGGAGAAGAACGACATCTGTTGTGTGAAACGGAGCAAGGAAAAGCAAAAGTGGCTATTTGCGCTCGCCTGTCGTGACGAAGGAGTATCCGCGCTCGGTGAGGATCTTCATGAGGTAATCGGTGAGGTCACGACCAGCCAGGTCCAGACGCATGATGGCGTGAGGGAGAGCGTAGCCCTCGTAGATGGGCACGTTGTGCGTCACGCCGTCGCCAGAGTCCAGCACAATACCTAACAATGACATCTTTTATTGATGCCCCCCAACATAGACGCATTTCCCCGGTGAATGGGGGCCCACCTGTGGTACGACCGGAGGCGTACAGGGACAGCACGGCCTGGATGGCCACGTACATGGCGGGGACGTTGAATGTCTCAAACATGATCTGCGTCATCTTCTCACGGTTAGCCTTGGGGTTGAGCGGGGCCTCGGTCAGCAGTGTCGGGTGCTCCTCGGGGGCCACCCTCAGCTCGTTGTAGAAGGTGTGGTGCCAGATCTTCTCCATGTCGTCCCAGTTGGTGATGATGCCGTGTTCGATGGGGTACTTCAGGGTCAGGATGCCCCTCTTGCTCTGAGCCTCGTCGCCTACGTAGGAGTCCTTCTGGCCCATACCCACCATGACGCCCTGGGAGAACAAACAGGGTGGACTGCTGTTTTAAATCTGGGTTGATAGGGTATTTACTAGATGTTCGATATTGGCTTCTTTGCCGATATTCCATATGCGTCAATTGAGTTGTTGTTTTTTCCAGTTGACCCCGTTGCTGCTTCTCATTACTTTGCTGCACAAATGTCGCCTCTCTCACTGAATGATTCACCCTGAGGTGGGATCCTCATCCTCAGGTACTTTACTCAAGACGTTTGAACTGAGTTCTTGCCGTGATCGCGGAAAAATTCAACCCTTTCCTTACCTGGTGACGAGGGCGACCGACGATGGACGGGAAGACGGCGCGAGGTGCGTCGTCCCCGGCGAATCCGGCCTTCACCAGACCGGAGCCGTTGTCACACACCAGGGCGGTGGTCTCTTCGTCGTCGCACATGGTGTCACCTCTGCAACGCAACAGTCCATTGTTGTTACTGTTTGGATTATTGGAGGAAATTGGACTTTTCTAAGTGGGGGGGGGCAACTGTCTTATTTAGTGAGAGGAGTCCCGTTAGTTGAGGTGTTAATCTTTGGGACAAATCCATGACGGTCCCGTCCTCTACTCACCAGATCAGCACCAGGCACCGTGGGACCTTGGCAGGGTTGTAAACCGGGGGGTGTGGAAATGTCAGTTCAGGCTGTTTTATAGCCTTGGAGTCGCTGAAAGAGGGGTGGCCGCCGCGCCGCCGCGCCGCCCCGCCACCCCTCCCCCTTCTCCATATTTGGTAGCCCGTCGCACCATTGAGAACAGCCGCTCCATGAATGGTGTGACGGGGACAGGGAACTCCACTTGTGCCGGGCGTCCATGTATGGTGGGCGAGGGCGGAGACAAAACTTCTTGAGCTTGACCCCCCCCCCCCCTTTGTAGGATGGCGACGCGTTGCTGTCTGCTGATGCATGTGTCAATCAAGGCAAAAGAGAACGTCCGCCATTCTGCTGAAGTGAATATGTGATATATGTACACAACATATACATACTGTACATACTGCCATGCATGAGCAGTGTGATAATCATCATACTTTTCCGGGTACTGCAGTTATACGTACACGTTAATTCCGTGGTTCCCAAACTGTTTTTGCAGCGCCCCCCCTTTTGGAGATAAAACGACTTTTATGACGATATGCCCAATTTTTAAGTTCTTTATGAAAATGACAAAAATATTGTTATTTTTGCTTAAAAGTATTGCATTTTTAGCACAGCTTGTAATATTATTCAACAGAGTCCTTCAAAATATCGTTACTTTTGTGCCACAGTACAATGTGTCTGCTATTTTTATTTATTGGCATAATTATCTGTGATTTTGCTGCAAAAATTGCATTAAGATAACACATCACCTTTACATAACATGCAATGATTTAGATGCTAAAAACCTGCCATATTTGTGGAGCAGGGCTTATAGTCTACCAGTATAGTACTTATATAACAAACCATTCATTCCTTTTCCATGCCGCTTATCCTCATTAGGGTGGAGGGAATGCTGGAGCCTATCCCAGCGGACTTTGGGCGGGAGGCGGGGTACACCCTGGACTGGTCGCCAGGCAATCGCAGGGGAGACAAACAAACATTCACACTCTAATGGACAATTTAGAGCGGCCAATGAAGCTAACATGCATGTTTTTGGAATGTGGGAGGAAACCGGAGTACCCGGAAAAAACCCACACACGCACGGGGAGAACATGCAAACTCCACACAGAGGTGCCCAACGGAGATTTGAACCCTGAACCTCCTGACTGTGAGGCCAACATGCTACCCACTCATACACCGCGCGGCCTATATATATATCATATATATGATATATAACATATATATATATATCACATATATATGATATATATATATGATATATATATATGATATATATATATATGATATATATATATCACATATATATGATATATATATATGATATATATATATGATATATATATATATGATATATATATATCACATATATATGATATATATATATATGATATATATATATCATATATATATATCATATATATATCATATATATATATATCATATATATATATGATATATATATATATATGATATATATATCATATATATATATGATATATGATATATATATTATAATAAACCAATGAGACAAAATTGCAAATGTAATATTTTAATAAATAAATTTGACATACATTGCTAACTAGTGCTATTCCGCTTTGCTGCATTGCTGCTGTTTTATTTTGGCGGAGGGCCTCGTGTGTGGACACACGGTAGCACTCGTGCACACACAGCTGGTGCCAGCTGCTGCTGGTGCTTTGAAGACTTGTGCTCTGTTCCGAAGGGGGGAGGGAGCCCCCAAAGCCCCCCCAAACCCGGGACTAAAATAATGGTGAGACCGCGTCGTAGATCAGTAGGTCACGTTTACCTTTGTACGGTCGCGGTACAAAAGTAAATGTGACATGTGATGCCATGTTGCGCTTGCACGAGCCAGCATCTCCTTCCGTGCTTCCAGCTTTGCAAATTCCAACGTCTGCGGCGTCAGCACAATGAGCGCAAAGGGGACATCTCTTGTTGTGACACGTGCCATATTCTTCTCCCTCATGGCCACCGAGGGAAGATGGAGGCATGCGGAATGACATTGCCGCTCCTCTCCGATGGGGCGGCGTGGCGACGGAGGGGCTCGGCGCCGCCGCGGGCCGAGGAGCGGCGCGGACGTTCCCGCCGCGAGCAGGCCGAGACAAACGGGAACTCAGTGAGCCGTGAATCATATGTTGTTGTCACCTGACCTCCAGCCATGACCTGCTTCGGTTGACTCTTGCGTAATGAATGGAAGACTCGCCCTTTGGAACACCAGTCTAATTCCACCCGGCCACAACACGCCTGCTCCGGCTGGGCTTCATGGAGGCGTCCGGACAGGGGTCTCAAACTGGTGCCATGGAGGGTCGGGACACTGCAGGTTTTCTCAAATACCGGTTTCTTCTGCAGGGAATTTTAATTGATGAGCTCCTTCCCTTAAACTGGAAGTGCCATCCATCCATCCATTTTCTATGCCGCTTATCCTCATTAGGGTCACGGGGATGCTGGAGCCTATCCCACCAGACTTTGGGCGAGAGGCGGGGTACACCCTGGACTGGTCGTAAACTGGAAGTGTTGATCATTTAGGTCACCTGCTTCAGAGACCGGCTGGAAAGAAAACCCTGCGGGGTCTCGGCCCTCCATGGAACTAGTTTGACACCCCTGCTTTATGGGAAATGGGTTCAGGTTTTATGTCTGGGTTGAGGTTTAGTTTACGATTAGGGTTTTGATCATGGTTAGGGTTACTTAAAGGTTGGGGTTTGCATTATTCAGGATTTTGGTTAGGTTTACAATCAGGGTTAGGATTAGTGTTTCTCGTTAAAAAAAAAAAGGGGTCTCAAACTCGTGCCATGGAGGACCGAGACGCCGCAGGGTTTCTTACCAAACCAGTTTTTTACAGCAGGTGACTTCAATTTATGAGCTCCTTCCCTTAAATGGAAGGTGTTGATCATTTCAGTCCCCTGCTGGAAAGAAAACCTGCCTCCGTGGCCCATGTGACAGATGCGGTTAAGGTTTGTAAGAACCGGGGTTAGGGTTTGAAAGTGGAGTTTCCGGTTAGGGTTGGGGTTTGAAAGTGAGGTCCTAAGATCCGATTCCAACCGGTCTTAGGGTTTCTAGTTGGAGTCGAGGTTCCAAATTAGGGTTTTAGGTTGGGGTTAGGGTTTCAAATTAGTCTTTCAAGTTAGAATCAGGGTTTGAAATTAGGGTTTTCGTTTGGCGTTAGGGTTTGAAGTTAGGGTTTTCGGTTTCAAAATAGGGTCCAGTTAGGGCAAGGGTTTGAAAGTTGGGTTTCTAATTGGGGTTCGGGTTTGAAAGTAGGGTTTCCAGTTAGAATCAAGATTTCAAATTAGGCTTACCTGTTAGGGTTAGAGCTTCAAAGTAGGTTTTTTTATGGGGTTCTTTTAAGTTTCCATTAGTTTTTAAGCTTTTAAGGTTTCAAGTGAGGGTTTTTAGTCAATGTCTGGGTTTATAATTAGAGTTTAGGATTTATTTGACCAAGAATGTATGTTCTTATGACAAAATCAAATTCATTGTTCGACAAGAAAACACGGAACTCACGGTGCACGAGATCGGGTCCATGTTCCCCCAAAACAATGCTGGAAACTGATTTTGTCCCACAAATCAAAGATTTTTTTTTTTTTTTTACACCGGACGAAGTTGTCGAGCTGCTGCGAGAGGCAACTGACAAAATGTCATTTTTGCAAATTTGCAATGAAATCAACGAACAATTTAGAGCAAAATTGCAAACACTATACAACATAATTAATCATGTCAGTGACGAGGAGAGACGCTCACCTTCGTCGTCCGACTGCATTTAAAGGAACAACTCATGTTTGCCTTCAGGCCTGTCTGCTCCACTCCTTGGTTTTTAATCTTCTGGCACAAAACTTCTACCCCGGGGATGTTTGGAATCAGAAAAAGGACAACTTGATGTCTAATCAGGGGTTTTTTTTGGTTTTTGTTTTGCAGCATCTTGTTGGAGATTAAAAGCTGCTTTTTTTGACGAATATTAGGACTGCTTGACGGGCCAAATGGATCGCATCAGGTCATTTCACCTTGAAGTCAAACTTTTTATTAGTCACCACTTGACAAAATTCAAGCACGAAGTCGGCGGAGAAACTCCGAAGGAGAAAGTCTGTAAGAGTTCAGCCTTGTAGCGTTCGATACGCCAGTCAGGCATGAATCCCCAGTGTCGACAGAGCTTTTAAATCTACACTAACAACTTCTACGCCCGCTTCCAAAATAGAAACAGTCTTTATCATGAATAAAGAACAGACAGAAGTTCCTTTCTCCACCCCCCTGCCCCCCAAATCCAAAATATCTCATTGAAAAACATCTCAAATGTTATGGTCGGTGTAGCCAATTGATTGACTGACAAAGATTTTAGACCCTTCCATGAACTGATTTCAGCAAAGTCGGTTTGTTTCATTCCAAGTGCAGTCATGAAACAAGCAAATTGCAAAAATAATGTAATTTTAGCTAAATGACTCACGTCACAAATAAAAATCAATAAAGTACTAGAATACTACCTGAAAAACGATGATGGGAAAAAGTACATAAGTTATCTCATGAAAACACGTGTATATACTTTTATCTCATGTTTAGAAACGTATCAGCCAAGTGTGTGCATACAAATGCTAGCGGGAAAGTACTGCCGGACTGTTGCAAAATCAGTGCCGCACACACATTTTTAACCCCTGACCCACACTGACAAACAACTCCTTATATGGCGACTGGAATGTACTTGTGTGACTCCATGTAAGAAGTAAATAAAAGCCCGAAGGAGAGGCTCTTAAGAGCGTAAGGCGAAGATCTCTTCTCCTTTTGCAAAAGACAAGTTCTGACTCAGGTTGTGTTGTTTGTTTCCTGTCTTCCTGTTGGTGTGCGTCCCGCCAAAGCCGCAACGCTAACAAAAGCAATTCAATCTTAACCAAAAAAAATTAAAAAAAAGTTGTTTTTGAACTAAAGTAGCAAAAACGCAGATAACACATCAAAACAAATAACACGGGCAAAAACCTGAGTCGGCTAACAGGAAGTTTAATCGGATTAGAAGTTAGAACATTTACAAGCCGTTGTTAAAAGTGCTCTTATCTTCTTCATGCAGCGTCATCGGGAATTAATGAGCCGCCACGCAGCTACCCGGCCTTTCTCCTCAGCGACAAAGCCTCACAAAACACACACACGAGGTTGCTCAACCCGTTTCCGTCACCTTTATGTGACAATGGTGATGCTAACCATAGAACGACGCAGTCTCAACACAGCGGCTTGCAGTGCCGCATGTTCAAAGCGCAGGTTCGGCCCAGGTTGGCGCCCTCCAGCAGCAGTTCGGAGAGGCGGTCCAGGCCGAGGCAGGTGGTGAGGGGGCTGACGAGACCGTAGAGACCCCCCAAGGCGATGCTGAGGGGCCAGCCGACAAACAGCAGCAGCAGCAGCCAGACGACGCCCCACAAACACGCGCCGCAGTTTGCCATCCTGCTCTGCAACGAAGACGGGAAGGGAAGAACGTCAACAACGAGACGACGGAAAGTCAAAGTGTTTCCCCGCGCCTGCTCAAAAGTAGCAAGCAGATGAAAAGGAGCTTCATGAAGAAAGAGAAGAAGAGTGCAAGAAAAACGCTGCTCATCAAGCGCAATCTTCGCTACCACGCGTTCTCCCCGTTTTAAACTTCCTTCAAAATAGACACACAAGTAAACACGGTGGATTCTTTGTTGTGTTTTAGGATCAATATGATTAGGAAGAAAAAAAGGTCTAAAATATGTAAAGCTTTTTTTACACTTTTAACTCTTTTTTTTAAATGCTATTTACACTTTCAAGTCATTTTTATTTATGTTCATTACTTTTACACTTACCTAAACCATTTTCAATTGTTTTTTTTACTTTTCCTTTCTTTTACACTTTTGTCTCATTTTAAAATGCTATTAAATTAGATTATTTTTGCACTTGTTTGAATTATTTTTAATTGTATTTTTTTAATCGAACTTTTTTAATTGTATTTTTTTTAACATTTACACTTTTATCTCATTTTAAAATGCTATTTAAATTATGTTGATGAGTTTTGCACTTATCTAAATTATTTTTAATTGTATTATTTTTACACTTTCTTTTATTTATTTTAAAATCTTTTAACTCATTTTTAAAATGCTACTTACACTATCAAGTCATTTTAATTTGTTCATTTTTACACATATCTAAATCATTTTAGTCATTTTCTTTTTTTAATTTTACTGTTTTTAAAAACATTAATAAATTTAACATTTATTTTAAACATTAATTCAAGTCATTTCAATTTGTTTTTAGTATTTTTTTAACTTTTTTTTTTTTACACTTTCAACTCATTTTGATGTAAAAAAATATATTTTTACTCATTTAAATCATTTTTTAGAAAACCATTTTTAGACTAAGTCATTTTTTATTCTTATTTTACACATTTGAGTAATTTTTCCAATAATATTTACATTTATTTTGATTTTTTTATAATTATCTTTTAGAATTGTTGTAAAGTCAAGGATGGAGGGTTCGAATCTCCGTTGGGCATCTCTGTGTGGAGTTTGCATGTTCTCCCCGTGCGTGTGTGGGTTTTCTCCGGGTACTCCGCTTTCCTCCCACATTCCAAAAACATGCATGTTAGCTTCATTGGCCGCTCTAAATTGTCCATTAGAGTGTGAATGTTTGTTTGTCTGTCTGTGCCCTGCGATTGGCTGGCGACCGGTCCGGGGTGTGCCCCGCCTCCCGGCCAAAGCCAGCTGGGATAGGCTCCAGCATCCCCGTGACCCTAATGAGGATAAGCGGTACAGAAAATGAATGAATGAAT